>CAJVRN010000211.1:10197500-10202500 GCA_911728415.1 Lagocephalus sceleratus
AACAACAATGATCCACTCATAACCAACAACACCGTCGGTCACGTCCAACCAGCTTCAGCTGACAGGGACGTTTTTAATCTCTTCGTTTTCAGGCTGACAGACGATAAATCATTTTAATGTGTTTAAGATGTTTGATTCTTGCTGACTGCGTGAGTGTGTGTGTGTGTGTGAGTGTGTGTGTGTGTGTGTGTGAGTGTTTGTGTGTGTGTGTGTGTGTGTGTGTGTGTGTGTGTGTGAGTGTTTGAGTGTGTGTGTGTGTTGGAGCTGATTTCAGCACATTCAACAAATGTAAGATTGTAGTTTCACTAACTGAGCGTCTGCATTCAGCCTGCTGACACACACACACACACACACACACTCTATCATCAGTGTGTGTGTGTGTGTGTGTGAACATGTGACTACATCCTCTGAGGCATTTGAGTGTTTTCATGCACGGTGAGGCGACAGGAAACGGCCTCTACGTAAAACCCATTCTTCTCTACAGACCTGCCTGTGTGTGTGTGTGTGTGTGTGTGAATGTGTGTGTGTGTGCGTGCGTGTGTGTGTGTGTGCGTGCGCTGAGGTGAAGGTGAACACTAAATCTTCGCCCTCTTCCTCTGCGGCTGCCTGAAGGCGGACTGGTGCCAACTGGGTCGACTGGAGAGGAGGACTGTGGGTAAAGGGCTCACGTGAGGCTGCTGCTTTGATCTCTCCACATCAAAGCCTCAAACCTTCATCTGAAGCCCCCGCTTGCCCACAGGTTTCGACCCTCTTCTCTGTTATTCGGAACAGCTTCAGCGTTCCGCTCGTCTCCTGCTTGGTTTTTGGGGTTGGGGGTTTAATTCCTTTGCGTGCTCAAGAGGTGTTGTTTTACAACACAAACACATCACAGCTCACTTTAGCCCCGCCCCCAACCAGCACCTTCCTCATCCTCATCCTCACTGCTACCCCCCCCACACACACACACACACACACACACACACTCTGATATCTGATATTCTGTAAGTCTGCCGGCGACACCTGAATAAACTCGGCTTCTCCATCCATCAAACGCCAACTTGACCTCGGCCTCGGGGGAAGATGGAGACACTCGTCCGTGAGGGGAGGGGGGGGCGGGGCCTGATGGACAGGGGTCGGTTCTGCTCACCTGCACCTCCGGGGAGGCCGCCGACAGCTCGATGGAGTCCCCGAACGCCGCCATCGACAGGCGGACCAGGTTCCGGAGCATCCGCTGGTGCTCGGCGTCGTTCCCCCGCCTCTCGGGGTTCTTGGGGCGCCGCAGGGTCGCCTGGCTGGCCGGGCTCGGCGGCCCCTCCCCCGCGGAGTCCGGGCGCTCCCGCGGCTTCGCCGAGCGCGCCGAGGACGACGAGGAGTTCCTGGACGAGCGCGGGGCCTGCGCCAAGGGCAGGGCGGCCTCGAGCTCGAGGGCCCCGGGCTTGAGAAGACTCCTGCTGTGACCGCCGTCGACCTCGGGGTAGCCCTGGGAGTGGAAGCTGGCGTTCAGGGCCGCCGGCGCCAAGGTGTACTCCCGCTCGCTCCTTTGATCTTCCGAGACCGGAGGGGAGGACGGCAGCAGCTGAGACCCGCTGTCGTCCGGCGGCGGCTCCTCTTTCCGCCCTCTGATGACGGGGATCAGCTGGATGTCCGACTTCCTGATGCTCTTCTGCGGGCGCCGCGGGTGGCGGGTGTACGTGGACTCGGCCTGCCGGCAGTTGTACGCCCGGTTGTCGCGCTTCTCCGGGCGACACAGGGTCGTGACCAGGGCGACGGTCAGCAGGAGGAGCAAGCACGTGGCCCCCAGGCAGATCGCCATCATCATGGTGAAGCTGAGCTGCCCCCGGGCGCCGGGGGACGAGTTCTTCAGGTGGTCCCTGAGGTTGATGAAGGTCACCTCCAAGGTCATCTTGGTGGTCAAGCTGGGGCGGCCCCCGTCGGACACGGCGATGCCCAGCGGGAAGCGCTGCCCAATGAGCTGAGTGGCGTTGGTGGTGTTGACGAAGAGCTGGCCCGTAGCCGCGTCCAACCAGAAGAGCCGGTTGGGGTTGCCGTCGGTGATGCGGTAGCTCAGCCGCCCGTTCGGGCCGGAGTCGACGTCCTCCGCCTTCACGGTGGACGCCAGGAAGAAGGCCCTTCCCTCTCTGGCGTGGGGGTTGCCTGGGAAACCGGCGGACGTCCCTTCCAGGTGGTTCCCAAGCTCGGTCACGACCTCCCCCTTGTCCGCGTTGACAGGAACGCTGAGCGAGGCCACGCCCTTCCTGGGTTTGGGCTCCCTGATGACCGGGTAGTTGTCGTTCACGTCCCGGATCTCCACCCGGACGGTGGCGGTGCCGCTGAGCGGCGGGTGGCCCTGGTCGACGGCCTCCACGATGAAGGAGTGGGAGTGGGACTCCTCGTAGTCGAGGGGATGCTGGGCGCGTATCACGCCGCTGGTTGGGTGGACGGAGAAATACGGGCTTTTGCCGTCCGTTGCGGTGGCGTTGCGTATGAAGTAGGACACCCTCCCGCTGAGTTCCAGATCGAGGTCGTGGGCCTCGACTTTGAGCATCTGGTACCCGGTCTTGTTGGTCTCCTCGAAGGAGGCCTTGTAGAGGTTCGAGGAGAACACGGGGGCGTTGTCGTTCTCGTCCACCACGTGGACGGACAGGGTTTTGACGCTGGACAGAGGCGGGTCGCCGTAGTCCTGAGCCACAAGGGTGATGTTGTAGTAGGTCACCTTCTCTCGGTCCAAGGTGCCGTTGGTGACGATCATGTAGATCCCACCTTGGATGTGTTTGAGCCGGAAGGGGCCCGAGCCTTCTAGGATCCGGGCCCTCACCTTGCCGTTGTCTCCCGAATCCGCGTCCAAAACTGTCACCAGGGAGAGGAAGGTGTCTCTGGGCGCTCCCTCCAGCACTGTTGGCCCCGGGGAGCTCGGGTCCCAGATGACCACGATCCTCGGAGCGTTGTCGTTCACGTCCAAGAGCTTCACGTGCAGCTTGCAGTAGGCGGGGATGGCGTTGGGTCCGCGGTCCCGGGCCTCCACGATGACCTCGTAAGAGGTTTGGACCTCATAGTCCAGAGGTGCTTTGAGACTCACGGCTGCGGTTTTGGGATCCACGGATACGAGCCTCTGAACCGCCGGCTGCGTGTGATTGCTGAGCGAATACACGACCTCCCCGTTGACCCCCTGGTCCGGGTCGGCGGCCGTCAGGCTGATGATGGTCGTTCCGCGGGCCGTGTCCTCGGGCAGCTCCACCGTGGGCGTGCTGTCGGCGAACACCGGGCTGTTGTCGTTGGAGTCCTGGATGCGGACGTGGATCAAGGTGCTGCCCGACCTCGGGGGGTTCCCTTTGTCCCACGCCACCAGGCTGAGGTCGACCGAGTCCTCAACCTCCCGGTCCAGCTCCTTGGCGATCACCAACTCCGGTTGCTTCGTTCCCTCGGGCCCGACGGTCACGTCCAGGGCGAAGTACTGATTGACGGACAGCGAGTACGTCTGGAGCCCGTTTGGGCCGGCGTCGGGATCCACGGCCCGCTCCAGGGGGATCCGCATCCTCAGCCTGGCCGTCTCCGAGATCTCCACGTCCTGCTCGGCGCTCCGGAACTCCGGGCTGTGGTCGTTCTGGTCCATGACCTCCACCCGGACCCTCAGGCAGTCCATGGCGCCGCTCCTCCTGTAGAGGACGCTGAAGGCGACCTCGCACAGGTCCGACCCCCGGCAGAGCTCCTCCCTGTCCAGCCGGCCTTGGGTGGAGACCGTCCCGTCCCGGGCGCTGACGGAGAAGGGAAGGGCCTTCGGGTGCTCCACCACCTGGAAATCCTCGAACGGCCCTCCTCCGTCGTCCCTCCGCCGGAGGTCGTCCAGCAGGCGGCCGACCCGGGTCCCCGGCGGCTGCTCCTCCCAGACGCGGTACTGGACGGTGACCGGCGGGGGCTCGGAGGCGCCCCCGACGCCGGAGCAGATTCCCAAAAGCAGGAGCAGGGCCGGGAGCATGGCGAGGAGGCGGCGGCCCGCGGGCTAGAGGCGCATCCTGGGCTCGACCGCCCAGAAGAAACGATCAACCGCCCTCACGGGAGGAGAGGGACGCACCGGGTCTTCATCAGATCCGGGATCGACCCGGGAACGTGGGCTTGAAATTCCCAAAACTCCCAAAGAAACTCCCAAAGAAACTCCCCAAACCTCACTGACCTCTCAACTCCCTCCCCCCCGGGGGCCGCTGGTCTCTCCCGCCGCCGCTGGCGTCCGCCTCGGACCTCAGCCTCTCCGGCTCGGGGACGTCTGGGTCTGGATGTGGGTCTCCGCACGCTCTCGCGGGATCCCGACCAATCAGGAGGCAGCGGGGAGGCTTCCTATGCAAATGGGACCAGCACAAAGAACACCCCCCCACCCCCCGATCCTGCCCTCAGGAAACGCTCCACAAGTCCAGAGTGCTTTTAAAGAAACGTGACACCGGCTTCACCCCCCACTCACACACACACACACACACACACATACACACATAGTCACTCACACACACTCACTCACACACACACACACTCACACATACACACATAGTCACTCACACACACTCACTCACACACACACACACTCACACACACACACTCACACACACTCTCACACACACACACTCACACACACACACACTCACACACACATACTCACTCACACTCACACACACACACAGACACACACATACTCACACACACACTCAAACACTCACAACCACACACACACACACACACTCACTCACACACACAGACACACACATACTCACTCACACACACTCACTCAAACACACACACACTCTCACACACTCACAACCACACACACCTGCACACACTCACACAAACACACACAAACACACACACACACACACTCTCACACACACACACTCACACACACACTCACACACACACAAACACACACAAACACACTCACACACACACTCACACACACACACACTCACACACACACACTCACACACACACACTCACACACACACTTATGTGCATAAACTGACAGAAAGTGTTCTTTCCACCCA
>CAJVRN010000211.1:10205000-10207500 GCA_911728415.1 Lagocephalus sceleratus
CAGGAAGCGTTCCTGCTGGAGGAAACAGGAAGTCCTGTTGGAAGCTCTGATAAAGCCCAGCCCTCCTCCCCCTCCCCCCCCCCCCCCCCCCTCCTCCCCCTCCTCCCCCCTCCCCCCCCGGCCTCCTGGACACTGACCTCTGACCCCGGCCACCTTCATGGATCCAGGTGTTGTTAATATTCCTTTCTGTCAGGAACGCCGAGGCGGGAACGCTGCGTCTCCCCTCCTCCTCTCTCCTCCTCCTCTCTTTTCTCCTCCCCCTCTCCCCCTCTCCTCCTCTCCTCCCCTCTCCTCCTCTCCCGTCCTCTCCTCTCCTCCTCTCCTCCCTCTCTTCTCCTCCTCTCTTCTCCTCCTCTCTTCTCCTCCCTCTCTTCTCCTCCTCTCTCCTCCTCTTTTCTCCTCTCTCCTCCTCTCTTCTCCTCCTCTCTTCTCCTCCCTCTCCTCCCTCTCTTCTCCTCCTCTCTCCTCCCTCTCTCCTCCTCTCTTCTCCTCCCTCTCTTCTCCTCTCTTCTCCTCCCTCTCTTCTCCTCCTCTCTCCTCCTCCTCTTTTCTCCTCTCTCCTCCTCTTTTCTCCTCCTCTCTTCTCCTCCCTCTCCTCTCCTCCTCTCTTCTCCTCCCTCTCTTCTCCTCCTCTTTTCTCCTCTCTCCTCCTCTCTTCTCCTCCTCTCTTCTCCTCCTCTCTCCTCCCTCTCCGTGTTCGTGAACACATGAACACGTGAACACGTGACCACAATGAACACATGAACACGTGAACATGTGAACACGTGACCACGATGAACACATGAACACGTGACCACGATGAACACGTGAACACATGAACACGTGACCACGATGAACACATGAACACGTGAACACATGAACACGTGACCACAGAACACGTGAACACGATGAACACATGAACACGTGAACACATGAACACGATGAACACGTGAACACGAACACGTGAACACGTGAACACGAACACGTGAACACGTGAACACGTGACCACGATGAACACTTCGTCATCGTCTTCTTCGTTAGCCGTTTAAATCGGGCCCGTTCGTGTTTCGTCCCCTCGCTGATCGTAAACGTAAATCTGAGCTCCTGACGCTCAGAAAACCCTGATTTGATCTGTTTATTCACGTGGGACGAAAAATAAACTAAAGAAAATAAACTAAAGGAGATCAAAGCGGACAAGCCCCGCCCCCCGCCGCTCCTGATTGGCTCCTTGGGCTAATTGAAGCCTTCAGGGATTAGTCCAACTGTCATCAAAGATCAGCGGTAATTATCGGTTCTGCTTTTCATTGAGTGGCGAAGGTTTAACAGGAAGTGACGTCACCTCAGCCCTCCCCTCGTCCTGTCGTCCTCATCCCTCCATCCCGTCGTTCATCCCCCTCTTCCTCGCAGGTCCGGCTGGTGTCGGAGCTTCGCTGCCCTCTAGCGGTGGACCCGGGGACTGCACCCGAGGAGGTCGAGGGCTCAAGACCCCCCGTCGAGGGGGGGGGGCGAGGTTAGCTGGTTAAACTGGGGGGACTGGTTAAGATGGGACTGGTTAAACTGGGACTGGTTAAGATGGGACTGGTTAAACTGGGACTGGTTAAGATGGGACTGGTTAAACTGGGGGGACTGGTTAAGATGGGGGGACTGGTTAAGATGGGACTGGTTAAACTGGGACTGGTTAAGATGGGACTGGTTAAACTGGGGGGACTGGTTAAGATGGGACTGGTTAAACTGGGACTGGTTAAGATGGGGGGACTGGTTAAGATGGGGGGACTGGTTAAGATGGGATTGGTTAAACTGGGACTGGTTAAACTGGGGGGACTGGTGAAGATGGGACTGGTTAAACTGGGGGGACTGGTTAAACTGGGGGGGACTGGTTAAGATGGGACTGGTTAAACTGGGACTGGTTAAGATGGGACTGGTTAAACTGGGGGGACTGGTTAAACTGGGGGGACTGGTTAAGATGGGACTGGTTAAACTGGGGGGACTGGTTAAACTGGGGGGACTGGTTAAGATGGGACTGGTTAAACTGGGTGGACTGGTTAAACTGGGGGGACTGGTTAAGATGGGACTGGTTAAACTGGGACTGGTTAAGATGGGACTGGTTAAACTGGGGGGACTGGTTAAGATGGGACTGGTTAAACTGGGACTGGTTAAGATGGGACTGGTTAAACTGGGGGGACTGGTTAAACTGGGGGGACTGGTTAAGATGGGACTGGTTAAGATGGGACTGGTTAAACTGGGGGGACTGGTTAAGATGGGACTGGTTAAACTGGTAAAGTTCCGAGGTAAACAGGTAAACTGGTAAAGTTCACCACGTGTAAACCAGTAGCAGTTTCGCTTTAACCTCCCAGAGCAAAAACGACAAGAGGAGCTCGATAACGGGAGGAGACGCGGCTGGAGGCTCCGCCTGTCGGGACCGACCGACCGACCGACCGACCGTCCGTTCTCCCAGAAGAACTTCGCCGGCCCGGCGTCACGACTTCTGACGTTATCGAGTTTTCCTCGGTGAAACTACGAC
>CAJVRN010000211.1:10212500-10222500 GCA_911728415.1 Lagocephalus sceleratus
TGTGTTTTTTTTTTTTTTTTTTTCCGCGGCGCTCCCTTCTTTTTCCCGCCCTCCGCCGCTCCGTCTGCAGGAATAGATACGCGCTCAGCGGGGATTTGATGCAGCTGGAAAAACGACGGAATATCAAAACTATCAAGGATGAATGGGGGCGAAGTGGGGGGGGTGGTTAGCGAACGCCTCTCGCCCCGGCCTCGTTGGGGAAAGACGAAGTTTTGGTTTTTTTTCCATTTGAAGTGCGGAATCACCACGGAAACGCCGCACGGAGGATAAAAGCCCAGCAGGTAATCCATCAAAGACAAAAGCAACATGATGTAAAAGTTGCCTGGAAAATATGCTAATTGTCCCGTCACGGCGGCGGTGGAGTGTTTTGGGGGGTGTTGGGGGGGCGAGGGGGGTTGTTGGGGGGTGTGTTGGGGGTGTTGGGGGGGGTGTAGTCACGTGGAAATTGGCGCCAAACAAATTGGCGGGGAGAGTTTTTTCCCGGTTTTGGAGCCTCTCTTGGGGATTCACCGCTTGGTGTGTGTGGAGGGGGGTCAGGTGAGGGGGGTCCTGATGTAGGGGGGTCCCGATGGAGGGGGGTCCTGATGGAGGATGAGTCTTATGAGAGGGGGGGTGACCTGTGTGAGGGGGGGTCCTGATGGAGATTGGAGGGTCCTGATGGACGGGTGGGTCCTGATGGAGAGGGGTGGGTCTTGTGTGGGGGGGGCCCATGTGAGGGGGTTCCAGTTGGAGGGGGGGTCCTGATGGAGATTGGGGGGGCCCGTGTGAGGAGGGTCTACTTGGAGGGGGGGTCCTGATGGAGATTGGGGGGGCCCGTGTGAGGAGGGTCTACTTGGAGGGGGGGTCCTGATGGAGATTGGGGGGGCCCGTGTGAGGGAGGTGTCCAGTTGGAGGGGGGTCCTGATGGAGATTGGGGGGGCCCGTGTGAGGGAGGTGTAGTTGGAGGGGGGGTCCTGATGGAGATTGGGAGGGCCCGTGTGAGGGGGGTCCAGTTGGAGGGGGGGTCCTGATGGAGGGGGGGTCCTGTGGATCAGGACTGTATCAGGATGGAGGATGAGTCTTATGTGAGGGGGAGGGTCTTGGTGGAGGGGGGGGTCCAGTGAGGGGGAGGGTCCTGATGGAGGGGGGGGGGCCCTCAGACCTTCCACCTCTTGGCATTCTCATCGCGGCGCTGCGGCCCGGAGACGATGGGGGCTCCTCCCCCGTGGGGGTAGCGCGCTCGGGCTGAACTCATTTCACGGGTTAATTAGAACAAAAGGATCAGCCTTTCGCCGAGCGAAAGCCTTTCGATTATCGAAAGGTTGTGCCTCGCCGTCCTCCCCGCGGGGCCCCGCCGAACGCCGCCGCTCCATCGGCGGATAAATGCCACCTATCAATCACCGCGCGGCGAGCGGCCGCCGTCATTAGCGACGCGCGATTGAGAGGTAAACTTCGTAATTACCCTCGGGCCGACGCCGGCGCCGATGCGCCCAAGCGATGTTTACGCCGATGTTCACCTGAGGCGATGGCGGAACGTCTCATGTGGAGGTCGAACGTGATGAGCCGCCGCGGCAACGCTCGCTCCCGATGAAGAGTTGAACGTGTTGATGACGATGGTGGTGATCCAGTTCTGATCTAGTTTATGATTCAGTCCTGGTCCGGTTCTGGTCCAGTCCTGGTCCAGTCCTGATCCAGTCCTGATCCAGCTCTGACCCAGTCCTGATCCAGTTCTGGTCCAGTCCTGTTCCTGATCCAGCTCTTATCCAGTCCTGGTCCAGTCCTGATCCAGTCCTGATCCAGCTCTGACCCAGTCCTGGTCCTGACCCAGTCCTGATCCAGCTCTGACCCAGTCCTGATCCAGTCCTGATCCAGTTCTGATCCAGCTCTTATCCAGTCCTGGTCCAGTCCTGATCCAGTCCTGTTCCTGGTCCAGTCCTGATCCAGTCTTGATCCAGTCCTGGTCCAGTCCTGGTCCAGTCCTGGTCCAGTCCTGATCCAGCTCTGATCCAGTCATGGTCCAGTCCTGGTCCTGACCCAGTCCTGATCCAGTTCTGGTCCTGACCCAGTCCTGATCCAGTTCTGACCCAGTCCTGATCCAGTCCTGATCCAGTTCTGATCCAGCTCTTATCCAGTCCTGATCCAGCTCTGACCCAGTCCTGATCCAGTTCTGGTCCTGACCCAGTTCTGACCCAGTTCTGATCCAGTCCTGATCCAGTCCTGGTCCAGTCCTGCAGCAGCTGCGTTTGAGTCCATTAGCGGTTAACCACCCACGTGGTCATGTGACCAGCGCCTGTATTGACCGTCTTCATCCATCCGAAGGTTGGAGGTCGCGACCCTTCCCGACACCGTTCAGAGTAAAAGTGGAAAGTTTCACGTGGACATTAAGGAAGTAAAAATAATCGACCCGTGACCTTTGACCTGTGGCTGTAGCCGGAGGCTCGGGGTGACCTTTAACCTTTCCCTCACGACGTTCCTCCTCTTTCATCCCCCGGCTCCGAATCACGGAAACATTCCGTAGGTGAGAGGCAGGCGAAGCGACCCCTGGCCCGCACCTTTGAAGACGGAGAACACGGGGTCGCCTCGGGGAACGCATTAGCGTGCGTCTTTTCAGACGAGAAAACTTCCGATTTCCGTTGCCGTGGTAACGAACCCCCTCGGGCCCGGAAAACGAGGCCCCGAGGAGCTCCTCCTCCTCGAGGTGCGGAATACCGAGGACCTCCCCGCCCGCCTTCGATTTCACGGATTTGTTGGCTGAAAAAATTCCTCCCCCCCCTAAAACCACCTCGACTCCGGAAGACCGACAGCGGCGACGGCGGCGTTCCGCCTTAATCCGGGCTTCCTCGCTTCAGCCTCGCGCGGCCCGTGTTCGATTTCTCGGGAAGCAGAGCGCGGAATTTCCCCGGGACGGGGGGACGAGACCGACCGGCTCCGCCAGCGGGCCGGCGTTCCGTCTGCTGCGAGACATTACACACCCAGACGGATTCCCATCAGTCACAGCGGGATCCGCTTTTCCGGCTCGGATGAAGGAGCGCGAGGTGGCGGCGAGCCGACAGGTCACGCTCGGTCGCCGAGCAGGGGGCCCGCGGAGCTCCGCTGAAGTCGGGAATACAGAGGGAAGGGGGGTTCCGAATTAAAATCCGGACCCGTTCGGCCGGAAAGCCGGCGTCATTTGAATATTCGTTTTTTTCCCTTAACGGTCCTGAACCGGAGCAATTACCGATTCCCTCCGAACGGAAGCCGCGCTTCCCAAATCCCTCCTCTTAAGCCGCCACTGGATTATCCCGCAAACATCTGAAGCGTCCTCTTTGTAACGTTGACATTTCGCGGCCGCGGCCGCGGCGCTTCCGAGCGGCGGCGGCTCCGATATAAACGGCGCTATTTGTTTTTCTTCCGAGCGGCGGCGGAGTTACGGAGCAGCGAACTAGAAAATGACATTTTAAAGTCAGCTGTAGCCGCCTGCCCTTTCCCCGGCACGGTAAATATTAACACCGCCGACCGCCACCCCTCCCCCGGTGGCGGCGGCGAGGGCGAGGGAGAAGCCCCCCCCCAAGAACCTTTGATCTAATGAGAATAGACCGCCCCTTTAAGATTAAAGGTCAAGTCGGGAGCCGGAGTGGATGGGAGCGGACAGGTAGTCCCCACGCCTCCGACGCGTGACGGCTCTCGTCCGGCGGACGCCACCGTCCCTCTCTCTCTCCCTCGTCGCCGCGGCGACAAACTGACCTGACGTGGCCCGGCTGCTCTCACACACGCACACACACACACTCACACACACACACACACACACACACACACACACACACACACACACACACACACACACACACACACACACACACACACACACACACACACACACACACACACACACACACACTCACACACACACTCACACGCACACACACACACACACACACACTCATACACACACACACACACACACACACACACACACACACACACACACAAACAGCTGCTGTACCGCCTCCTCGCCAGAGGGGGCGCTGCTGCTCCTCTTGTTCTACTGCCCCCCCAATAGCTGGATTATTCCGGATTAGCCGGTCTCACCTGCTCAGTCTCTCGCCACTGAGGTTTAATCTGATGTTTCTTCATCGTTTTAGCTCGTTGTCGGTCCGGTTTCTGTCCTCTGAGACGCCAGTTCAGGATTTTATTCAACGATTTTTCCCTTTTTTTTCATAATCTATATTTTCTTCCGTCTCTAAACGACCGGCGTTCCCCGCCGACAGCGAGGCCAGCGGCAGCGGCTCCTCATCATCTCGGAATCGGACCCCAGGAGACCGGCTTCCCTCCGCGGACTTCATTTAAAGCACTTAGAATCAATCCGGCGGATCCCTCCCGGGCGGAATCGACGCCCCCGGCGGATCGTCCGCGTCCGGGCCGCCGGCCCGCCCGGGTCGGGACGTGGGCGTTCCTGGCGGCGCCCGAGTCCCCCGTTTGCAGACACCGCCGCGGTCGGCGGAGGCGCGTGGCGGGAGGACGAGGCCGCGGTGTTCCCGGGCCGAGCTCCTCGCGGTTAAACGCCACCGCCTCCCACCGCCCGGCTGTTTGCGCCTGCGAGTCGATATTTGAGGGTCCGATAAACAAACAGGCGGCGGCGGCGGCGGCGGCGGTTGGCGGGAGCCGCGCTTATTTACATCGCACGACATTTGGAGAGCGATTACGGAGAAGCGGAGTTAATCTAGCGATTCGGAACGTCTCAACATCGCGCCCGTCCCGCCCGAAAGTCCCCAACCCCCCCGTCACCTGTCCGCCGAGCCCCGTCTCGTCCGCGCCTCGCCGTGGCGAGATAACCGCCCTCGTCGCGGGACGCTTTTTTAATACCGGCCCCCGATGATGAATGGCTTTAATCAGGGGAGCAGCTTTTCCTGTAACGATGATGCAGGAGGGTCGGGCGGGACCGCCGCGTCGAGCCTGATTGAGCATCGTAATGCGAATCTCCACGTGTCCTCGATTAGATTAGCGCCGCGACACGGCGGACGCCTCGGCGGCGGGGGGACGGGCCTTTTGACGGCTTCTTCTTCAGCCGGCGGAGGGCGAAATGGAGAGGTGGGGAGGCGCGGGAGTCAGCGAGCGGATCAATGGAAGTCATTATACGGTGCTTACCGTTTGGCCGGGTCACGGCGTGATGGATGCGCCGCGGCGGGTAATGGCGCCGCCGCGCCGACAAACACGGATGATGAACTCCGGCGCTTTCGCTTGTCGACAGCTCGGATCGGGCCTGGGAGCGATGGGAGGTTCCGCCGGGACTCCGCCGTCACATTTTTAGCTCCTGAAAGAAATCGGAAAGATAAGACGGAAACTGCGTTTCATCAAGTTTCACCGGGAAGGCCCCTTTAGCCGCCAAGGCTCCTCTAATAATCGATTATCGCCACTAGCGATGAGTTTTTGTGGCCCTATTTCGCCTGTTTACGTATTATTCTTTACGTACATAAAAGCTAATATCACTGCGGTGTGACGTAACGTTTTTTGCGAGCTTTACGCAAACCACGACGGTTGACGACATCTGGGCAGCGCCACGCCGATTCTGGTTTAACGAACCGAAAAGGTTTTTTGCTTTTTGGTGCTTTCGCTTGTCGACAGTTCGGATCGGGCCTGGGAGCGAGGACTCCGCCGTCACATTTTTAGCTCCTGAAAAAAATCGGAAAGATAAGACGGAAAGGGTGTGTTCCTTTTGAAGCTTCACCGGGAACACCCCACCGACGCTCCTCTAATAATCGATTATCTCAACTTCTGACGAATTTTTGTAGCACTATTTCACCCGTTTACGTATTATTCTTTACGTACATAAAAGCTAATATCGCTGCGGTGTGACGTAACTTTTTCCGCGAGCTTTACGCAACCCACGACAGTTGACGACATCACATCTGGGTAGCGCCACGTCGATTCCGGTTTAACGAACCAAAAGGATCTCTTTTCCGTGCGTTCTTCGCCCTGGATTCCTCGGATTGTTGCGGAAAGGTGTTTTTTTTTTTTTTGAGCGAGCGGGAAAGTTAAGTGCTACTTTAGTGTCAGAGCTGGAGTGCTCATGTCGCCTCTTGTCTGGAACCATTCAGGCTCATTGAATAAGAGAAAAGAAGGAAAAATCAGCAGATCGAAGGTCACGGATACCGAAACACGGCGAACAAAGGCGAAAACCGTGGGCCACGGCGTTCCTCCGACGGCTTCTGTTCTGCAGGAAAATCATTCCGGGGGGGTGGCGCTTGCGCTCGGTCGAGGTCAGCCCGCTTCGGCGTCGGCGTCGGCGAATATCATCAGACGTGATTGTGAGGTTCTTCCCGACAGCCGGAGAGAGAACGGCGGCGGCGGCGCGGCCTGCTTATATCCTGTAAGACCGTTATTGTGCTCAGATAAAAGCAGGCGAGCGCCGCGGAGCAGCTCGCCTCGCTCCCGCCAAGCCGCCCTCCCGGGAGCGCCGTGCCGCCGGATGGAGAGGCCATTCCGTCTTTTTTGGAACGGGCACTTTAGCGGCCGCCTCTCGGAGTGCTTTTATCATTACGCGCCACTCCAGCGCGGCCATTTATTCTGACCTTGGGAAATGGCTTTAAAGGTCTCGCCACACATGCGCGTTGGCGTGGAGGGCGAAGGGGGGGGCGGGGTCCCGTAAATTGCTGGGATTGAGATGTTCCGTGGAAATTCGCGCGTGTCAGCCCAGAGGAGGAGGATAAGAGGAAAGCTATTTGGGAGTGGGGGGGGGCGAGGGCCGCAATCCAATTTGTTTGTTCACACTCGAGCGGAGCCAGATCAGAACAATTGATACATTAGGACTGGTTTTAGAGAGCAAATATGGCAGCGGGGGCGGCGGTGGCGAGGGAGGGGGAGGGGGGGCGTAGGACTGTACGACGCGTAGAGGAGTTGCGAGGGTGAGTACCTCACGGGCCGTTGCACAGGGCCAACACGGAAGCGTGATAAAGAAGAAATTGCTTTATTCTCCCGCTTATCAATACGAGGCGTTCGTGTCGGAATCTTTTGTTCCGCCGGATTTTAGGACGCACGAACGTACCTGCAACACCTCGCCGGTGGAGGGGGGGGGTCGGGGCGCTGCTGAGGGGGCGTCGGGAGATCTCGTCGCCTGGGAATTCAGCGTCTGAGCGGATTCCGGAGCGGCCTGGAAGGCCTCTCCGAGATGAATGGAGAGGTTGAGCGTTAGAAAACAACCCCCCCCCCTCCCCCCCCTCCTCTATTTATCCATTCAATAAGATTATTCATGAGGCCAACACCAGCTGCGTTCGCTTTCATCCAGAGTATCGGATAAAATCCTCCAATTTCCTGCGCAAACGAGCAGAAATGTTCCAAATTGCGTGAAAAAAAAAAAAAAAGAAGAAGAAAAGAAAAGAACGCAAAGATGGAAAAACGTCCAGACATCACAGCCAGGAGGAACAAAGCATCAAAGACGAGGCCGGTCGGAATCCCTGCTCCTACGCGGGGCCTCCGCCTCTGTGGCGTATCGCGGCTTTGATGCTTTGATCTGCCGCCCGATCAAAGACTCTGTGGGTTCATCCTCCCCGCAAGGACGCCCCGACTCTTTTCCAGGTGAATCCAGGTCCCCCCCCCCCCCGAACCCGCCTCCCTCAATGAATCGTTTACGGGACATCCTTGTTTTCCTCCTCAGGCGTTTTTCGTTATCTCTCGCCGTCGCGGCGTCACCTGTCAGACGGGCCAAAGTCAAACCGGAGCGTCTCTTTCTTTCTTTTCCCTTTTTTTTTTCGCCCCGTTCGTTTTTAAATAACACTCAGGATAAAAAGCCACTTAATCCATCTCCTGCTGCACGAGGCCTTCGTTCCAGGCGTCCGCCGCGCTGAGGTACGCGGGCCCGGGCTCGCCGAGTCACCGCCGCGCAGGGGAACCATCTGTCTTCATCGAGTTCTGGGCACAATTGATCCGCAGCACTCTGGAAAGTATTTATTATGAAAAGCCTCATTTTTTTAAGCGGGGCCGTTCAAGGCGGCGGCGGCCATAAATCAACCCCCGAATGGGAGCGAATCAGAGCTTCCTCCCGCTGGAATCCATTATTCCCATTATATCAGCTCTAAGTGGACGTAACAGCTTAATCCGGTATCGATCCCGGCAAGCGCGGACGCCCATCCCGGCGTCCGAGTAGGGGTGGGGGCGGGACTTGGATCCGGCGGTCCCCCCCCCCCCGCGCGACTTCCCGCTCATTTGAGAGCGATAAACAAAGTGAGTCGGTGCGCTGGAGGTTCTAATCCCGGCTAATGCCGGGTTTAATACCGGAGAACCTCGGCGAGCTTAATTAAGTGAGCAGCAGTCTGTTCTGATGGCTCTCACGCACATAAATTATTGAAGTGCTGTTGGAATAAATAAGTCGATTGCAGCCTTTCGGATGTGGGCGGGAGGTTAAATTATGTATGAGCTTGATATTTGTAAGTTTAATGGGAAGTAAATCCCCCCACTCCCACCGCCATTAGCCCGATTTAGCGCGGGAGGAGGCGGCGGCGGCGACATTAGCATACGGGAAATGTTTCCGCCGCTTCTGACGGGGGCCTCCGATGGTTTGTTTCCTTTACTAATGCATAGCTCGCCGTGTCGTTCCTGTTAGCTTAGCTTGTGTTCATGTTTCTTTAATGGGCGTTAGCCGCCGCGTTAGCGCCGGCTAGCCGCGGCTTCGCCGGTCGCCATGGCAACGCCGCCGAAAACGCGCCGCCCGTTGGTCGGACGCGGGTACTGCACCGCATCGCGGTTCCGCGGGACGACGGTTTCGCGGATCCGTTCCCCGTTTTTCGGACGACGTCCCGAGAGGCGAAGGACAAAAGTCGTGAGGGAACGCGAGCAGAGGATCAGAAGCCTTCGGGAGCCGGGCGCGCGTGTTCGGAAGGGAAGCGGCGTCCCCCCAACCTCCCCCGCCACAAACATCGGGTTCACGCTGGAGGCAGGAGAGCGGGACGCCGTCCCGAACATTCGAGATGACGGCTACTTCCCAGCCGACGGCGTCGGAATTAGACTTTTAGGGAGAGACCGCAGCGTGTAAATTCACATCAGGATATATGACGCATTCATGTACCCCACACACACACACACACGCACACACACACACACACGCACACACACACACACACGCGTGCTCCCAGGCCTGTCAGAGACGGCCTCCCGCCTCCGTCCGCCGTCTCATCGATAAATAGGCTGAAGCGGAGCGTGAAATGAAAAGCAAGAGAGCGCCGTGAAATGGGACTAAAGTTGGGAAAATGGACATATTTATCCTTTTGTTTTGGAAGGCCGGGGGAAAATAATGGTCCAATTTTTACATAAAGCCGCGCAATCTTCCCAAACACGCTGATATTACGCCCGTTCCCGCGTCCCCGCTCTCGTTTGATTCGGGGTAATGGCGGCCCCGTCCGCCGTTCCGGTTTGATATGCAGATGGGAACAACACCTGAGATGAATGGACCCACCGGCTGCTCCCTCTGATCCGGCTCCTTGACTGGGGAGGGGGGCGTGGCCTCGGTTGGCCCCGCCCCCTCTCCCGGGCGACGCTACAGAGGTGGAGGCTAACGGGAAGCTAAGGAATTAGAGGATCACCGAGGGAAGGAAGAAGGTGGATAAAGGGCTTAGATCAAAGAAACCGCACCATAGATGAACACCACACCGCCTTAATCAAAGCAGATTGACATCAAAGCTTTAGCCTAATGTGGCTAAAGTGTTAGCGATGTTCTTTGAATATAAGACGATAAAAATAAATCTAATCTGCCCTCGTAAACGCCGCCGGACGTCTTTTATTCCGCCAACAGGCTCCCGGTTAACGAGCTCTTTTACGCGGGACAATTAACCCCGTCGTAAACTTTGATGGTCGGGATTATCGTCAGCGACTGTTAGCTTAGCACAAACGAGGCGTCACGGCAGCGGGAAAAAAAACAACAACAAAAAAACCAAAACGCGGAAGTTACGAAAACCATCGCCCGACGAAGTTTGGGAAACGCAACCTGGGAGTGTGTGTGTGTGTGAGTGAGAGTGAGTGTGTGTGTGTGTGTGTGTGTGTGAGTGAGTGAGTG
>CAJVRN010000211.1:10225000-10272500 GCA_911728415.1 Lagocephalus sceleratus
CTTACTGGTCTACATCAGGATCAGAAGTGTGTAAAGTCGCTCCAGGTCGGAGCGGCGGTGGCGTCAGCATCATGAGGAGCGAACAGGAAGTGAGCAGCGTCAGAAGGATCGGCCCCAGGAACAAAGCGGGCCCCCCCCCGGGGCCCGGCCCCCCCCGCCCCGGCGTCCTGACCCCGGGCGCGGCGCCGCTGATGGCGCCCGCAGCTGTTGTTGTTCTGCTTTGATCGGCGCCGTGTTGGTGATTTACGGCGGCTTCTCGGAAAACCAGCGTGCGCAAATGTCTCCCGGCGTGTCGTCAGCGCGACGGCGGCCGGATTATTCTTCCCGTCATCGCGCTAATGGCCCCGCGCAGCGCCGCCGCCGCCAGACGCAGAGGAACGATTATTTTCCGGGGCCTCGGATACAGGTGGGAAAAGGGCAAACTCTCAGCTGGTGACGTTCATCAGCGGCGGTTGGAAAGGTCACCCCGCGCCTCTCGACTTACGCCCACACCCCGAGGCGTGCTCGCCACCCCCCAGCCCCCCCCTCCCCCTTTTATAGGCCCCCGCAGGGCCCCGGGGGGACGGGGGGTGGGGGCGAGGGGGCGAGGGGAAGGGGGGGTGGAACAAACATGATGCTCATTTACAAACCTCAGCCAGACGTTTGATCAGGCTGCTCCGTTCAGTGGCAGCTCGCAACAGGACTAAGCCCCGCCCACAGCAGGGGTAAAACCCCGCCCACAGACGGAGAACCCCCGCCCACAGCAGGTGTAAACCCCGCCCACTGCTAGAGCAAGTCCCACCCACATATGGAGTAAACCCCGCCCACTGCTAGAGCAAGTCCCACCCACATATGGAGTAAACCCCGCCCACTGCTAGAGCAAGTCCCGCCCACACCAGGAGTAAGACCCACCCACAGATGGAGTAAGCCCCGCCCACCGCTGAGCGATGGGGCCTCGTCTGATGTCCTATTGGACCCTCTGATGTTCTGACCCCCCCCTCATTAGTCGCCGTCACTGGAGCTCCTGCCTCGGGGGGGGGGGCTTCAGAGTGATGGATCGCTGAGGTCACATGACGACGAGGAGCTAAATGGCGGGGGGGTTGAGACCACCGGATAGAGGTGGGGGGGCGGGGCTTGCTCTGCCCCCCTCACTTCTGGTGGGGGGTTGTGTATTTTTATCATGTAGGCCGCTGCACTCATTCAGTCTGGCGGCCCCTCGGTGATTGAGCGCGTGGCGAGGGGAGCGGGGGGGGGGTTGAGGCGGGGGGCGCGGCCTACTTTAGCGCCCGTTTCAGCCTCGACCTGCTGCCTCAGCAGATCCGCCGTCCGCCCGAGTCCCTCCTCCGCTGCCCTCCTTTTCCCGCCGCCTCAGCAGATCTCGACGGGAACCGATCTTCCCACTCGCCGACAGAGGCCACGCCCCCCCCCCCTCTCGGTTCCTCGCCACTCAGGCGCGACCGTCACCCGTCTGAGAGGATCGGCGGCGGCGGCGCGCTCCGGCTGCGCACTTGGGCGCCGAGCGAAGGCGAGCAGAGGAGCTTCTGCGGCGCCGGGACAGCCGTCATCACTTCCTTCGCCGCCGCCTTAACGGGCGATCACCGGGGCCTCTTTTACACTTCGGGCGACACCCGTGATGGAGGAGGCGGGCGGCGGGCGCTTCGCCGTCTGCGCCTCGCTCTCGTTCATCTGCCGGTTCCACGAGAGGCCTCGCCTCCGTCGGGGACGTTTCATCACGCCGCCGCCGCCGCGAATTGTTTTGCTCAGCCGCCGCCTCCCAGGGAACGTCCGCGGGGATGAATAACGCCGTCTGGGGGCGGGGCTTGAGGCCTTCCCCCGACCACCAGGGGGAGGTCGAGGCGCCTGGAGGCCGCGCCGCCGCCTTTGATCGCCTCCGCGGCGAGCCTCGGCGAGGCTCCTCTGATGGAACACGTCCCACCTCCAAGGATTCGCGGTTGATCGGCACCTCGCCATCCCACGACCACGCCGCCACCCCCCTCGAGACCCCCGCCGCCGTTTTCATCGCCCAGACGACTTCAGCTGTTTCTCCAACGCCGCTCTGTCGTCCCGCTAATTAGACGGAGGACTTATTAATTAAATTAACGGGCCTGCGTCCTGATTGGCCGCCCCCGTCCTCTGAGAGCGCCGTCCCGCCTCCTGTGGTCCCGTCGACGGGGAGCTGGAGGCGGAGCGCGGCGTTGGACCGCCGTCCCGGTCTTTGATGTTCCCGCTCCGGTCTTTCATCTCCCCTCATTCCGAGAGCCCGGCCGGGCCCCGTCGTCGCTCCGGTTCAGATTTACACGTCTTTAACTCCGACGGTCGCCCGGAGAATTCCGAGGGACGTGAAAGGCGGAAAGCTCCGAAGCTGAAAGGATCCGGATTTAGAACCACGAAGAATCGATCGGGACCGCAGTCTCGAATTTACCAAACGCATCCCAGCGCGCCGTAATCGGAATCCGCCTCGGATCCCCCACGGGAGGAGGGGGGGTGGAGTGGCGGCCTTTATTTGGCGGCGAGGCAAGGCGAGGCGAGGCGAGGGCCCCCCCCCCTCGTCTAATCACCTTCACGCCCCTGATTGAGTTTGGGGAAAGGTCGTTGACCTCTCCCACCTCCTCTCAGGTGGGAGAAAGACGGGATTTTCTCTCCCCGCTCCGGCTGCGTCCCTTTCATCGCCCCGGCTGTAATTAGCCGGAGCAGAGATTCCTTCCTTTTGTGGGCTCTGTGAAAGGTGGATAAGCGTCCTTTGTGCCTCCTCACACCTTTATTTCCTTTTTAACAAGCTTCTTTTTCCAAACTCCAAACCAGCCACAGTCTCAGAACAAAGCCGATAACCAGGAGGGAGTTTCTCCTTCTCTCAGTTTGCTGCCGTCTTTATCTCCCAGGACACAATTAGCTGCTCTATCACTCATCACCACGCTGCTGCCGGGTTTTTTTTTTTTTTTTTTCGCGCATTAAAAATGCAGCCGTCCTTTGTTGAACGCTCACTCTTGAAAATTTAAAAGCATTTTTTTTTTTTTTTTTTTGCGTGTCAGGAGATAAAGCCCGGTTTTGTTCAGACAGAAACTGCTTCAAGGTGATGAAATGTGAAAGTTTCTCTCATTCCTGAGGTCGATCGGCTGCCGAGGGGGGGGGCGGAGTCAGCGACGCGAGGGGGAGGAGTCAGCGGGGTGGGGGCGGGGCCGCTGAGCTGAGGGGGCGGGGCCAGGTGTATCTCAGCAGGTGGTATCGCGCAGCTCTCTGAGGTTTCTTCGGGCGTCACGAGATTGTCGAGACTAAAGCTTGTTTGTGGGAGGAGCTACAGGTGGGAGGGGCTACAGGGGGAGGGGCTACGATGGGGAGGGGCTACAGCAAACAGCCGATTCCACCGCACAGCCATAAAGGCTAAGTTGGTGTTAACACAGAAGGGCCACTTAAAACAAACCCAAACAATCTCGTCCATTTAAAGGCAGCGCGAGCAGAAAAACGAAAAACGAGTGCGCGGAAAAACGATTGAAACAAATGCGAGAGACTCCTTTGAACATTTGAATAAAACTGGAGGAGTGTGGAGCAATAAAAGAGAGAGCAGCAGGGGCGATCAATAGAGGTGAAAATTAAAAAATGAAGCTGCGGGCGGGAAAAAAAAAACGAGAAAAAACAAAAACAACGGAGGGGGAGAGAGAGAGAGAGAGAGAGAGAGAGAGAGAGAGAGAGAGAGAGAGAGAGAGAGAGAGAGAGAGAGAGAGAGAGAGAGAGAGAGAGAGAGAGAGAGAGAGAGAGAGAGAGAGAGAGGATGGATGGATGTGCACCAGAGCTGATGGCAACCGCTGCCGCACCACAAGTGGTCACGGGGCGCGGGGAACATCAGCGGAGACACAAACACGTGGTTGTCACGGCAACCCCCGACCACCCGCGCGAATCCAGTCGCCAGCGACCGAGGGAGGCGACGAGGGGTCCCGCGGACGCCCCGAAAACAACGGGCGAGGCGACGCCGGCGGGACCCCTTCCCTTCCTTCCGGTGACGCCCGAGGGGCGGCGATGCCACGTGACCCCCCCCCGTGTGACCCTTCCGGCGACCTCAGCCGCCGGTCGCGACGTTCCGATTCATCCGTCGAGCGTCGACGACCTCGGGCGCGATGCCGCCGCCCGCCACAGGGGCGACCCGTTACAAATGAAACTGACGGAAAACAAAAAAAAAAAAAAGAAGTGTTCGGGGAGCCGTCGGTATTCCGGGATTAACGGCGCGCTTCCCGTCGCCCCTCGCCGGGGTCGCGGCTTCGGGAAGCCCCCGTTCGCTCGAGCTTTGCGGCTCAGAGGCGACAGAACGTCCTTAAGGGGGACGCGTAACCCAGACGGATTATCAGCGAGGAATCAGAAGCGAGGGGGAAAATGCAATTTCATGCTACAAATTTTAATTTCAGAGGGAGCGCCGAGGCTTTGATGCGTCATATCGATCGATAATTACGATCCCGCTCGCGCGAACTTTTGCTTCCAATCTATCGACCCCGACGGAAACTCGGGGGGGTTTTCGCCGAGCCGGAAGAAGACGGTTTATCTGATCCGAAGACTCGCCGAGAAAACAGCCGGAGGCCGCGTCTCTCGTCGGAAAAGTGGGCGGGGCCAGGCCGGAGACAACGACACGCCGCGGCGAAGCGAAGTCGGCCGCGGGCGAAGGGGGGCCGACGCCTCTCTCGGCTTGAGGCCTCGCGGGGTTCTCGGGTTCTTGGAGCGTCCCGAGGAAAAAAAAACAAAAAACAAAAACAGCCGGTGTTTCACCAATCGGTTGCCGTGGCGACGGCTCCTCCTCCTCCTCTCCGGTGCTTTTAACAGTCATTACGTTTGTTCCACTCGGTTCTCCTCCCCCCTCCTCGAGCGGGAGCGCTCGGGAACGCCGTCTCCAGCTGTCGCTCCGTCCCTTTCCGAAACCCCGCGGACGCTCGGGCTCGGAGTGCGGACACAAAAGGCCCCAAAGAACCGGACTTCGGATAATTGTGTTGCCATCCCATTTCATCTGGAATGGGATGCCCCCCCCACACACACACACACACACACACTTACACACACACACACACACTCTCACACAATAACACACACACACACCCTCAATCTCACTCACACACACTCACACACACACTCACACACACACACACTCACTCACACTCACACTCACACACTCACTCACACTCACACACACACTCACTCACACACACACACACACACACACACACACACACACACACTCGTGTTGGTTTCGGAGAGTGCACCTTCCGTAATTATCCCTCCTCTATTCACGATCATCAGGATTCCGCGACGCGCTCTCCCGGCGCCGTCCTGTCTGACGCGTTGTCATGACGATGTGGCGGCAATATGTCCCCCCCCGCCCACCCCGCCCCCCCTTCCCCTCGTCGCCTTTGTTGTGGCAGCCAGAGGGGCTCCGGGGGTAATTAACGCTCACGCCAATATGGCGGAACACCTGTTCTGGAGGGCCGGTGGTCATCTGGGCTGGCAGCCGCCCCGACCCCGCTCGCCGGCGCCAGGAAAGAGTAAACTCGCCCGCGACTTCCCGGCGGTTCCCGGGACAACAGGTGGGGGGGCTGTCAGGTGAGGCGCCAGGGCGGGGGTCTGTCGGCGCTGTCGGGATTTTACGGGATATTTTTCCGGCTTTCCGAAAAGCTAGCCCGTTAGATGAACCCCAACGGGTTCAGGCCACGCCCCCTGGCCCATGGCCACGCCCTCTGGCCCAATGGCCACGCCCCCTGACCCAATGGCCACGCCCCCCCAGCCAGGGAAGCTGGATGTTGTTTAAAACCATCCGAACAACAGAGGACGCTCCCGCCTCCGGGTTCAGCCTCTGCGCTTCTGCTTTGATCTCGGCTTTGATTTCGTAGGTGCGTCCGCTCGCCCGTGTGATCCAGGTGTCTCATGGGATTATCCTTCGCGTGGGGGGCGGGGGACGCTCCGGGAAGCCGGCGTCTTCCGGGTCACTGGAATCCTCCGGGATCACGCTTCCCAGACGGGAACATGAAAGAAGCGCGGAGAATCTCGGAGGAGCATCCGGAACCGTGTTTTTTTTTTTTTTTTTTTTTTTTTACCGCTCCTTCAAATATTCATCCGGCAAAAAAAAAAAAAAAAAACAGAAATAAAAATCCAGGAAATTTGCGCGGGGGAAGTTCAGAGGTGAGAGACTCAAACAGACTCCGACAGCACGGCTAACAACGGCCATTTGGTGAACCCTCCTCCCCCTCCTCCTGCTGTTCCTCCTCCCGCCTGCAGGGGTCGCTCTGGCTCTTCCACCAACCCCGGCCCCCCCCCCTCTCCCCCCCCCCCGCATCCCCTCGGTGAAACGCCTTCCAGGCATCATTTTCTTGGTCAAAGTATAATTTTTTCTTTCTCTCTCTCTCTCTTTTTTTTGTGCATAATGGAGGCTGGAGAATATTAACGGGGCAAATATCTGATTTCATGCAAAAGAAAATATCTGATGTACAGAGAGGAATATTAAACGCGCTCTCCGCTATTGTCGTTTTCAGGCCAGCGGGAAAAAAAAAAAAAAAAAAAAAAACGAGGCTCGGGACGCGGCGGCCTCCCGGCGTTACGTCCTGACAGCGGTCGGACCCCCCCCCCACCCCGGGAGAGGGGACGTTTCCCGGCCCTTAAAATTTAGCCTCGCTGCAGACGGGATGAGGGACGGTTGCCGCGGCGACGGCGGGAGGGATCGGCCGGCGGGCGGAGGGGGGGGGTCAAAGGTTAAAGTGGCCGAGAGACCGAAGACAGCCGAGGGACCGGCGGAGGCGTGCGAGTTTTCCAGCCCCCCCCCC
Source organism: Lagocephalus sceleratus (assembly GCA_911728415.1). Lineage (NCBI taxonomy): Eukaryota > Metazoa > Chordata > Actinopteri > Tetraodontiformes > Tetraodontidae > Lagocephalus > Lagocephalus sceleratus. Next base: position 10,231,768 of record CAJVRN010000211.1, read on the forward strand.
CCCGAGAGCGCTCCCGTCTCGGCGTTTATGTTTACCGGGGTTCGTTCCCGACGGGAAGGAGCGGAATTTCTGAAGCAGCTGCGAGACAGAACGAGACAAAACAGCGACGAGGATCCAGCCAAGAGCAGGAATCTGAACAAAGACGCTTGTTTAGCTTCATTACACACACACACACACACACACACACACACACACACACACACACACGGATACACACACGGATACACACACGCGCGGGAAGCGGAGAAAGAAGCAGTCTGAAGTATTTGCGTCCGCCCGTGCTCGCCTTCGGAGCCGCCAACCAACAAACACAAACACGCCGCGGTAGCGCTAATGATGCTAACAACGGAGCTCTCATTAAACGTCCAGCACACACACACACACACACACACACACACACACACGGATATTAATAGATTTACGGAACACAAACACACACTTCATTTACAGGCCATGCTCTTTTGTTTGAAGCTCTATTCTTCAGGGTCAGCTGACTATATTAGGAGTGTGTGTGTGTGTGTGTGTGTGTGTGTATGAGAGTGTGTGTGTGTGTGTGTGTGTGTGTGTGTGTGTGTGTGAGAGAGAGGTGCAGCTCTTCCCGTTTTTACCATCGCTCACGTCCGGATGAAGAGTTTTGGGGAGTGTAAATACAAACGAGGCTCCTGAAAATAACCTGTCGGAGTTTTAACCAAAGTCTCAGCTCGGGGAGGGGGCGGGGGCGGGGCTTTGATGCTTTAATGTTTCACTATTTATGAACCTCAAAGCCAAATTTGGAGGTCACGTTCCTCGCTTCGTGGCGGGTGGCGCCAATAAAACTGTTTATTTTAGTTTTTTTAAGCGTCCTGTGGATCCGCACAAACACTGTCGCCGCAGGGCCCCGCCAAAATTAGACATCAAAGGGCTTTAAACAATTCCTTTATGTTTCCTTTGATGTGCACGTGCAGGGGCGGCCACGCCCCCATCCTGCCGTTAACGCCGTGTTTTTGTTTTTTTAAACCAGAAAAAGCTGCAGATAAACAAGACAGAGCGAAGCTCCCATCCAGCGAACGCCCTCCTCCTCTTCCTCCTCCTCTTCTTCCTCTTCCTCCTCCTCTTCCTCCTCTTCCTCCTCCTCTTCCTCCTCTTCTTCCTCCTCTTCCTCACAGAGCGCTGACCTGCAGCGGCGGTCACGTGATCGGGCGCCGGCGAGGGCCACGAGAACAGCTGTTGATTTAACGAGATTCCGATTCCAAGAGCGGGAATTAAAGCAGCAGAGACGGTGAGGATTAAACCACAGAGGAGCAGCAACGCTCCTCCTTTTGTTTCTCTTCCTCCTCTTCAGTCTTCTGCTCATCCTCCTCTTTTGTTTCTTCCTCCTGTTTCTTCCTCCTTCCCCTCATCCTCCTCCACCACCTCTTTCTCCTCCTCCTCTTTTTGTTTCTCTTCCTCCTCTCCTCCTCCTCTTCTCCCCTCCTCTTCGTCTTCTCCTCCTCCTCCACCACCTCTTTCTCCTCCTCCTCTTTTTGTTTCTCTTCCTCCTCCTCTCCTCCTCCTCTTCTTCCTCCTCCTCTTCAGTCTTCTCCTCCTCCTCCACCACCTCTTTCTCCTCCTCCTCTTTTTGTTTCTCTTCCTCCTCCTCTCCTCCTCCTCTTCTTCCTCCTCCTCTTCAGTCTTCTCCTCCTCCTCCACCACCTCGTTCTCTTCCTACTCTTCAATCTTCTCCTCCTCTTTTTGTTTCTTCCTCCTTCTCTTCTTCTTCTCCTCCTCATCCTCCTCTTCCACCACCTTTCTCCTCCTCCTCTTTTTGTTTCTCTTCCTCCTCCTCTTCAGTCTCCTCCTCCTCCTCCACCACCTCGTTCTCTTCCTACTCTTCAGTCTTCTCCTCCTCCTCCTCTTCCTCCTTTGTTTCTCTTCCTCCTCCTCCTCTTCAGTGGTCTCTTCCACCTCCTCTTCCTCCCCCCCATCCTCCTCTTCCTCCCCCCCATCCTCCTCTTCCTCCTCCTCTTCCTCGTTCATCATCATCATCTCACAAACATGTCACAAAACTTTCCCTCCACAATAATTAACGTTTAAAAGCGCAGCACCTGAACCATCCTCCATCTTCATCGCCCTCGTCGTTTCCACCATCGTCTTCATCACCATCGCCCTCTTCATCGCCCTCGTCAGGTTAGTCATCCTCCCACGTCAACGTCTCCGCCTACACCGGCGGATCAAAAGCTCCCAGAGCTCCTCAGGCTGGAAACATCTGGGGCCGCCGCCGATGACGAAGGTCAACAGCCAGGACGGGACAGGTGTGTTTAACCAGTCAGTCAGCGAGACGGCCGTTACCGCCGGTTACCGGCCGACTGTCGCTCAGCGAGTCGATGTCGACGATCGATGCCGAGAATAGTCAAAGACACAACCTGCTGTGAGTGTGTGTGTGTGTGTGTGAGAGAGAGAGTGTGTGAGTGTGTGTGAGTGTGTGAGTGAGTGTGAGAGTGTGAGTGTGTGCGTGTGAGAGTGTGTGCGTGAGTATGTGTGTGTGTGTGTGAGAGAGAGTGTGTGTGTGAGTGAGAGTGTGTGTGCGTGTGAGTGTGTGAGAGTGTGTGCGTGTGAGTGTGTGTGTGAGTGTGTGAGTGAGAGTGTGAGAGTGTGAGTGTGAGAGAGAGTGTGTGAGAGTGTGTGTGTGTGAGTGAGAGTGTGTGTGAGAGAGTGTGTGTGTGAGTGAGAGTGTGTGTGTGAGAGAGTGTGTGTGTGAGAGAGTATGTGAGTGTGAGAGTGTGTGTGTGTGTTCTGGTTCAACTATCAAAGTGAGGACATCCTGCTGGTCCTCACAACATCGTTTCAGGGTTGAAGGTTGAGGTCAGAACTGGGTTAGGATCAGAGGTCAGAGGTCAGATAGTTGGGACAGTTCAAGCTGGTGTAGTCACACCCACCGCCCACGGGGGGCGCCAGACCAACGACGCCTCCAACAAACCTTCGCCCTCCTCTCTCAACGGTTCCGATGGGTTCATCCTTCCTCGGCGGCACAAACGGAGGCGAGGGGGGGGTCCCGGCCCCCGACACAAGCCCCGCCCCCCCGACACAAGCCCCGCCCCCCCGCGAGGACGCTGACAGATGAAACCCGACACGGGTGGAAAAATCTGTATTCGGCGGCGCACTCGGCTTCCTCCCCCCGCTCCGTCTCCTTTATCTCCAGCAGGTGAAGGATTTGTCTGTCCAAATCCTTCCTCCCCTCCCGCATTACTTCCTTTATTCCGCCGTCGCGCTCGTCTACCTTTTATTGTCTGCGCCGCCGCCCTTTGACCCCTGGAAGCCCTCCGAGGGAGAGAGCGAAAATTTCTCTTTAGATTTAATTTTGGGAGAAAGATGAGGTTTTGGAGGGACCCCCGGTCTTCGGGAACAAAGCTCGGCTTTATTTTCACGTAAGAAAAAGGAAAAAAAAGGTCGAGATCGTGCCGTCGGGCGTGCGCGGCGTAAGCGGAGATCGCTTCCCAGGCCTCCTCTGTTAGCGTCGAGTTTATCGGAAACATTAAACGAGAATCAATTGGATGAGGAAATTTAGTTTCTTTTTAAAAAGGGAGATTTAGGAAGGCGGCATCAGCAGGAGGGCCCCGCCCACGTGAGCCTGGTCCCGCTCGGGGTTTCTTCCCGATGGCGGCGGGGGGTAAAGAGCGAAGACGATTAAGGCTGTTACGTAAAGATGAATTAAAGGAAGGAGCATCGGAGCAGTGGCGCGCGGAACTTCACAACTTATTTGAAGTAATCTCAACATATAGAGCAGCAATATTGCTCTCACACAGGCACGCACACACACGAACGAACGCACAAACACACACACGCAAGCACACACACACACACACACACACGTGTGGAGGGAGAAAATATAACACATCAGTATGGCTAAGCCTGGCCGTGAAATGGGATTCTCAGGGATGAGAGCTGCTTTTTGTGATCACAGAGGGGTATCTACCACACACACACACACACTCACGCACACACACACACTCACGCACACGCACACACACCACGTGTGTCTCTTTATGGTCGCGACACACATCTGAAAAATGAGACAAACACTTCTTTTTTCTCTGAAGTCTCTCTGCAATGGATGTTGTGGGACTAAACTGTTTCTATGGCAACTGCAGCCCATTTACTCCCCGCGGTCTGTGTGTGTATCCGAGTGTGTACTCAACACCGCACATTGTTCAAACACGCCAACTGCACATGTAGTAAATCACAGCATATGGAGTATATTTCTGTGCATGTGTGTGTGTGTGTGTGTGCGCTGGCCTCGGCTGATGGATGGGCGCCGCGGCGTCCCTGGCGGTGATCAGCAGCGAGCTGAACCAACATCAGCGACATCGCTGGCGTTTCTTTTTCTCCCTTCTCGTTTTTTTTCTTCCCGTCAGAGGGAACGGGGTAAAAGAATCGACGGTGAAGGTAAAGTGGGCGGCGCCAAGAGTCGACCGACATCAGGGTCAGAGCGACTTCCTGTTACGATGTCGAAATTCAACGATAACAGTATTGACATGAAAACACAGTTAGCCTAGCCCAAACATCTAACTAGCTTCTGCATTAGCGAGCAACATTTTTTACGCTAGTCGGGCTAACTCTTGCTAACTCACGATGCTAGTTTCCTTCGTCAACATCAAATACGTGTAACGCAGTTCGCTAAATTAAGAGAATAAAGACATGAAGAAAGACATGAAGAAAGAATCAAAGCAGGACTTTGATCTTTCTCAATCAAAGCAAATATTTGATCTTTCTCAATCAAAGCAAATATTTGATTTTTCTCAATCAAAGCAAATATTTGATTTTTCTCAATCAAAGCAGGACTTTGATCTTTCTCAAAGCAAATATTTGATCTTTCTCAATCAAAGCAGGACTTTGATCTTTCTCAATCAAAGCAGGACTTTGATCTTTCTCAATCAAAGCAGGACTTTGATCTTTCTCAAAGCAAATATTTGATCTTTCTCAATCAAAGCAGGACTTTGATCTTTCTCAATCAAAGCAAAAATTAGATCTTTCTCAATCAAAGCAGGACTTTGATCTTCCTCAATCAAAGCAGGGCGTTGATCTTTCTCCTCCAGAACTAGGAGAGTAGGCGTTCCTAAGCAGCGCTTCAGAGCCGCCACTGGCCGTCGGCAGGCCCCGCCCCCTGAGAAAGCATCAGCCAATCAGAGAGGTGAGAGCTTCCCTTTGCTCAGGGAGGTGTTTTTTTTAATCCCCGCCTGTTGTTTTGTGGCTGAGAAGGTCAACAGAAGATAAACTCCTCTAAAACATGGCGGCACTTCTTCTGCCGATATCTCTAAAGTGGCCTTCAAATTAGAGGATATGGAGGAAATGTCACAGCCCACGTCGGCCCGCCCCGCCGCCGCCGCGGCCTGCCGCCGTTTACGGGCTCCGCTGTAAAAGGTTACGGTCTGACCTTCTTCTGGATCATATCTAAGGAAATAAAAGAGGAGGGGAATCTGCTGAATGTTCTCTTCACCCAGACGTTTGCATCTCCACGTCTGCTCTTTTGAGTCCTGCTGCTGGAAATAAAGGAGAGTCCTCCTCCTCCTCCTCCCTCCCTCCCTCCTCCTCGTCTCTCTTCCTCTCTCCTCCTCGTCTCTCTTCCTCTCTCCTCCTCGTCTCTCTTCCTCTCTCCTCCTCTCTTAATCCGCTCTTCCGACTCTTTCTCCGCTTTTCTTCATTTCGTCTTCCTCGCCTCTCTCTATTGCTCATCCCTCTCTTCTTCCCCTCCATCTCTCTTCCTCCCTCCTCCTCTTCTTCTCTCTCTCCTCTTCGTCTCTTCTTCTCCCTCTCTCCTCCTCACCTCTCTTTCTCTCTTCATCTCCTCTTCTTCCTCGCTCTTCTCTTTTCTTCATTTCTTCACCTCTCCCTATTGCTCCACCCCTCTCCTCCTCCCTTCCATCTCTCTTCCTCCCCCTCCTCCTCTCCCTCTCTCATATCCCCTCCTCTATTTTTCCTCTCCATCCTCCCTCCTACCTCTCCTCTCCATCTCTCTCCTCTCCATCTCTCTCCTCTTCTCTTCTCTCTCTCCACCAGCTGAGCCACTCAGTATCTCCCAGCAGGGTTCTGTTCGTGGTTTCTCCCGGTCACGGCGGTTAAACCGCTGAATGATCCGACCGCGCACTCAAACCTTTGATCACCTTTGATCACCGACCCGATCAAACCCGGGTCGTCATGACGACGCAACTCTGGAATTTGCCCGCCAGCGGAGCCGCGGCCCGCCAGGCCCCGCCTCCTCGCCCTGCCGTCAGCGCGAGCGTTGGGCGGCGGCGGCGGAGGGCGGGGCCAACAGCTGAGCGGGCGATCGCAGGAACGCGCAGAGGCGCTAATGAGCCTCGCAGGTGTTTTCACCGACGACGAGAGCGGCGTTCACCTCCGCCGCCACCTCAGGTGGCGCCGCGCGCCACGGCGAAGCGAGGCGCGTCGAGGGCCCGCTGAGCTCGAGTACGAGAAGCTCAGGTAGCGACGGAGGCGAGGAGCGAGGCGAGAAACCAGGAGAGGCGACGATCGCCCCCCCCCGATTTGTCGGAAAACATCAAAGCCTCGCTCTGGTACGATCCGGCGGCGATCCCAGTAATCCCAGTAGCGCTCCTCTCATCAGACGCCGGGACAGGCGACTAACTGACCGGCCGATAACGCTGAGCGACGCTCGCCGGGTGGGAGGCGGAGACTGACAGGCCGCCGCCCCCTCCCCCGCCGCGGCTCTCGTCTCGGGGAACGCCGCCATCAGCTTGGCACCTTATTTACTTTAATTATTTTGATTCCCCCGCCCGCCGTCTTTGGCATCGGTGGCTCGGGGAAATCGCTGATGGCTGACACTCATTTGTCAATCTCGCCGCGGCGGCCTGCCAATTATAAAATGAGAAGTTTGGCGAGGCCATTAGAGGCGGCGCTGGCTGCTTCCTCCGAGCGCTAACAGGCGGGAGAAGCTTGTTGCTGCCTTGTTCGGTCTTCTGTTGTTTCTTTTTTTTTTCCCGTCTTTTTTTTAAATCAGTTGTGACCGCAGCAGTCAGAGCAGGTGACCGCTCGTCGGCTTTGATGTGCTGCCTTTTGTCGCTCGCCCGTTGTTCATCTCGTTAGCTTGATGAAAGGAGCAGCGTGCTGGAATCTCGCCATCCCGGCTCAACGGCGGCGGTGGCGCCGGGGGTTCCACGCCCGCATCCCCGCGTCGTTTAACGCAAAGATGATTTGAGTAAAAAAAAACGGCAGCGTCATTTCAAAACCATTTTGAGGATCAAAGACAAGATAAGGAAGATCAAAGAAACCGTTGCGGGTTCCTGGTGGTGGTGCTCTTTTTGTTCGTTTGTTTATGATTTCACTGACGGAAGTTAAACGATTATTTTCTTTGAGACAGTCGCAACATGAAAACCGCAACAAAACACAATTGTTCCCGGTGTTAATTAGCGCGCGGCGGGCTTTGTCTCAGGATTAAGAACACACACACACACACACACACGCACACGCACACACACAGGAGGGCTGCCCCGCTGGATTATGGGTAAGCACTTTTGTTTGCAGGTTGCATTCTGCGAGACGTTTGATCCGAGCGAAAGTGTCAAGTCAGGCAGAAAAGCGGGCTAACAAGAATCCCGCCTGCTCTCCAGCGGGCGGAGAAACGCGCTCCGCCATATTTGCCCGCTAACGCTCGGCCTCCTTTCATCAGCATATTTTAACAGTCGTACAGTCGAGAAAAAAGGAAACAAATTGGGGTTCGAGGAGGCCGAGAGACGACAGGATTTCCGCTGAATTAATGGCGAGCGGAGAAGGAGGAACGCGGAGCTTAACACCTCTGCGGCGGCTTTCCGCTGCTTCGCCGTAATTGGACGGAAAACAAAGGGAACGCGGGCGTTCGCTTTGTTTCTCTTCGTCTGGAGTGTTTGTTCACGAAACCGCGGGAGCCGCCGATAGGCGGACGACCACGCGCCTCGCCCGGGTTGCGCAGCCCAGCCTGGCCTCGCGTGATACCGTGTGACATGCTAGTTTGGCGCTCAGCCTCGCTCTGATGGAATTGACAGTAATCGCCATGGCAACCAGATGAACAGCGACGTCGGGAGGAACAAAAGATCCTTCAGACCTGTTAGCATTACCCACGTCAGCACGCGCGTCACCCGACAAACATTAACGCTGAAAACAGTCGTTTCAGGTGTGGTCATGTGACCCTGGAAACAACAAAACCAGAGTGGCAACACCGAGCGGGGCAACAACCGGCAAGTTCACGGGCGTCCTGCTAGAGGGCACTGCAACACCGCGAATATCGGTGACGTGCTAATATCTGCCTTCAATCACAGAGGAATATGAACGCTTTAACGTTGTCAGACAAACAACAACAGCAGAAACAACGATACCAGCAACAAGAACCATAACAGAAACAACAAAAGCACCAAGAACAGGAACAACTACAGAAACAACTACTGAAACAACAACATAAACAACAGCAACAACAATAACAGGAACAATAACAGAAACGACAACTGCAAAAACAACAGAAACAACAGCAAAACAACAATAACACAAACAACTACAGAAACAACAGCAACAACCACAGAAGCAACAATAACAGAAACTACAGAAGCAACAATAACAGAAACTACAGCAGAAAAAGCAACTATAACAGAAACAAGAGCAGAAACAACCACAACTATAAAAGAAACAACCCCACAGTTAACAACAAGAGCAACAATGTTTCTCTAAGTTGTTCTGGTGTAGCGTGCCGTTGCCGTGGAGCTCCCCCGGCTACTGCCCGTCATCTGTGTGCTCATTTGTAAGGCTGTGCAGCAGGAGTCATGTGACCCGAGGCCGAGATGGCGCCCGTTTCAGAACGCAGCGGCTGTGCTATTGTTGGACTCGGCGCGCTGCCTCAGCACAAACACCCTCCGACACCATTTGGAAGAGGTGCATGCTGGGAGCTCGTCTCCCCCACCACCGTTTTGGCACCGCCAGAGGAAGTTTGATTGATTTATCCGGCGAGCGTCTCCCCAGCCTCCCGTTAATGAGGCAGTAATAGCCCGCGGTTGGCGGCCGCTCCGGAGACGAGCGCGAAGGAAAGACGAGCGGAATGCTAACCGGAGCCACGATCATCCCGACGCGCGGACAGATGGGAAACGACCAGAAACCGGCGTAGCGTCTGAGCGAACGGCCGGAAAACCCGCGTGAATCTTCCGACCGTTTGCGGCGGCGGCGTGACCGACCGCGGTCCCGCGCTCCAATTAAGGGAACGGGAAGGAACCGGCGATTGTTGTTTCCAGACTTGACGATGAAAGAGTCCGAGGAGTCGGAAAAAGCTCTGAACATCGCCGCGTGCGCTCCGGCGTTCCTCCAGGATTCGCAGACGCTCCAGGGAAGCTCCCGTCCCTCGTAACGTTCTCGTTAACGGCGCGTCCAACTTCGCCTTCGCTCCGCTTTTACTTCCCCAATCGAGTTCTCGCCTCTGATCTCCGGCGTTAAGACAAAATCGAGATGTTTCTCGCTGTCCTATGCCAGTTAGCCGGAGCATCGGGACCGGCTTACAGGAACTCTTCGGCTGCGGCGAGGTCACGTGACCCGCGAATTAACGGCGGCGAGGCGGCGCGTCATCCCCCCGACACTCTCTGCCAGGAGCGGGAAGGTGAGGCGCTGACCTTTGTGTCGAGTCTCCTCGTTCCGAAATGTGAAATGTTACGGAGACGCGGCGGAACAAACAGCCGCGGGTTTTGAAACCCGGACGTGAGCGGGGCGAGTCGTCATCTCCTGTCAGCGATCTGTCGTGTCCCTGCGAATCCCCATGGCAACGGACTTCTTCAAAGGTCAACTTTAAGAGAAAAGATCGGGTCGTTCCGTCCGTCGGAGGCATTTAAAACCGCGCCGGAGCGCCGCGTCGGCCTGTTTACGGGACGCGGGGTCGGTTTACGCAACGAACCGGATCCCGCCGAGGGTTCGGTTTCCGTGGCAGCGGAGCAGGGCTGTTGCGTCACCTTGAAGAGGAGCTTGCAGCGCGTCCGGGGCAGGATGGGACGGATCCTCGTCGGCGAGCGCGTCGGGGGACCTCATTAGCCTGAGCGGACCGCCGGTGGTCGCCGCTCTCTCCTTTGAGGATGAGCAGGCGGCCGCGAGGGCGGGCTTCACACCCGGCGAAGGTTCAGCGTCAAAAGGCCAGACCGGCGACCCGGAACAACAAACGGGCCGGGGGGGACGGCGGCGAGGCTTCAGCACACTCAGCAGGTAGACGCTCGCCGCCGCCGCCGCCTTCTTCTAAATAAAAGGACTCGAGGAAAGTTTAAAGGCTCCAAATGTTTCATCTTGATCAATAAGGGCGACGCCAATGAGAGCCCCGCGCACGTTTTCTCGACAAACTCGTAAAAATCGAGGATTCGCCACCGCAATTAACGGCGGAAGGCTTTTCATTCCGATCTTCTTCATTCAGAAGAACGAGCTTTTTCAGTTTCGGTAATTAAATCAAAACACGCCATGGCGACATTAAAAACAGAAATCTGACGCCTTAAATGAGCGGAGGGAAAAAAACGCAGAGCTCGTTAGCATTCCGAATTAATTTAATTTGATCGGTCGTCCTTGTTCTAGCCTGGGAGTAACCGCGGCGGCGAACACGACCTAATCAAAACTGTTTTAACAGGTTGTCCATCAATTTTTTTAAATAACAGCCCGAGTTACTCGCCTTTCATGAATCAAACTTTCGGTTGCCGTGGTAGCGGCGGCCCCGCCCCCACCTGACCTCCCCAGCGGACGTTCCCAAACACGCTGACCCCAGCGAAGCCCCGACCAACCGCCGTTTGCGTCGTATAAGCAGGGGCTACTTTCCCGTCTCTCGGGGTTAAACGGGAACAAATTTGTCCCGGGCGTGGACGCGGCCGATCGATCCTGCCTCCGCGTCGGCGTGCGTGGCGCCAGCGCGCGTCCGGGGTCGAATAACTGAATTTAAAGCGATTGTTTGATCAAGCGTGGCCTCCGCGGGTTCATTATACGGCCTCATCTCCACCATTTGGACACCGCGGATCTATAAACACGCTCCGCGGCGCCGTGTTATTGGCCTCACTGTTACACGCCAACATTAATGCCAACACGCTCCGCGGCGCTGCTCTCCTCCACTGTTTCCATGGTAATAATCAGGCGCCTCTTTTCTAACATTCAAACACACACACATAAACAAAAAAAAACTATTAACGATGAAGGAGACGCCCGCGTGCGGATGACACTGCGCCCGTGTGCGTGCTGAACGGGACGTGAAGTGTCGTATGTGCGTGTTTGTTGCAGATTAGTTAAAGATTATTATATTGATAACCCAAACAAACACGGGGGGGCTGTTGGGTTCTGCCCCCTGATGGCGGGATGAGGAAAAACAGGCTCCGACGTCAACAAACAACAACTTTAGCGAAGAAGCGTATCGTCACAAAATGGCGCCCACGCGCATTAGGCTCCGCCCACCTCTTTGGATTTTTAAAGTCTTGTCGCGTTTTTTTTTTTTTCTCGCGATTTTCGCCCGAAATTAAACGCAAAAACCAGACGTTAGCTCTTAAAGACGACCGCATCTTTTTAACGTGTAACATTTGACTCACGTTTTAGGCTTTGTTTTTTTTTTTCGCGATTTTCGCCCGAAATTAAACGCAAAAACCAGACGTTAGCTCTTAAAGACGACCGCGTCTTTTTAACGCGTAAAACTTTGACTCACGTTTTGGGCTTTTTTTTTGTCTTTGACGGAACCAAACGCACTTCTCAGGTGACGAAAAACCGCGAAACGGCCACTTCCGGTTTCCTTTTTCCTGTTTCCTGTAGCTGGAACCGAAAAATCGATTTGAAACACGTGATACCGTCAATTTTTTTGGGGGTTATTTTATTTATTTTTCGATAGTTTTGTTTTTTTTAACCGTTACCGACGAGCTAACGTCGGCTGCTCCCCGTCCTCATTCTCAGTCTGATCGTGTGCGCTGTTCCGCGTTGCATCTACATTCCCATCGGAGAGCGCGACCTTGGTGTCACGCCGCCTCTGACGAAGCAATCAGGTAAAAATGGCCCCGAAATGGCAGATTACTTCAGACGCGGCGGCGGGTGGAGCAGGCGGGCGGACCGCTGCCAAATGGGCTCTTTCAGCACTTAAATAAAGGCGGGAGGTCAAGAGACACTCGCACACACACACACACGCGCACACACACACACACACACACACACACACACACACACACACACACACACACACACACACACACACACACACACACACACACACACACACACCCCTCGATCCACTTCAATTAATCTTTATTGACATGTTTTGATACCGGAGTCGCTGTTTCGGCTCCAGACTCCGAACGCTTTATTTTTTTTTTCCCCTCCGTCCGTTCAGACGTGAAAAAACTCGTGATTACGGCGTGAAAGACGTTTCTGTCATCGCCCGATAATTGGTCGCTTATTTGGGCCGTGGTCTCCTCGTCCCTTCTTTTCTCACCCGATGATCTCGAGCTTTGATTCTGTGGCCTCTTTTTTCCACTCCCTGTTCTTGTCCTTTGTTCTTCCCTTTGATCTTCACGACGTCAGCGCACCGCAACTCCTCACGTGTTCATTACCCTCCGCTTGCCCGGCGAGCGGCGGCGGCCCGGCGGTCTGCCACCTATTACGCTTAAGGACGGCGGTGGCGAGCGCTCTCCCGCTCAGGATGTCGCACCTCCCGCGACGCCCGCGGAGCTAACGGCGGCCCGGCCTTAACGGGGGAGGAAGGAGCCGGCGCCAGGGGATGATTCATCCCCGCCGCCGCTCTCAGGCGGCTGATTTACGGTGGCGCCGGAGCGCGGAGTCGCCCCCCCCCCCCATCCCTTATTTTAATTCCTTTCCGCGGGTGATGGCGGCCAGGATGGGAGCCAATTATCTTAAGTGTCTTCCTGCTCTCCGTCAGCGACCGTCAACCGTCACATCCGTCTCCCGGCGAACAGGTGACCGCCGCCGCCGCCACAGATCCCGGCGTCAGCAGCAGCGAAACGGCGAAAACCCGAGAAGGTTTGACTTGAGGAGGACGTCGCCGTGTCGACTTCTGGGCGCCCGTTGATGATGTGGTGATCGGGCGATCGCGCTTGTCTCCCCGAGAGAAGAAAACGTAACGAAGACGAGTTTTTTTTTGTCGAAGCGAAAATAATAGTCAGGCGTCCCGAAACAACCAAAGAAGGTCATCGTCCGTCCGCCTCTACGATGTCTAAAATGAAGACGGGCGTTTTGGAATGGCTCCGACATCAGATGTCCCGGCGAGACAGAAGGGGGACGTCGCCCCCGCCCCCCCCGACATCCAATACACTCCGATCAATTTAGCCTCGGCCGCGTCCCGACGAGACGGTCCGACAAATCGGACGTAATTGAAACGGACGTTTATTTGAGCACCCGGTATTCCGCGTCCGTCAGTGTCGGAGGAAGAGAAGGAATTCCATTTAGCGGGGACCGCTGGGACGCCGAGACATGTGAAAGCAAGCGTCCCTACGGGGGGGTGTCACATGACCCGGTTAGACCGCGAGCATCAAACGGAAAAAGACGAAGAAGGAGATCGGGGAGGATCTGGGTCCACGGGGAACGTTCGGAAGCCTGGAGGACGTCACCCTGGAGAAGTCTCCCAGGAAGGTTCAGACCGGGAGGACCTGCTGAAGCAGAACCAGGCCTGGAAGGTCCTGGAGGATCCTTGGAGGTCCTGGAAAGCCCTGGAAGGTCCTGGAGGAGGTCACCGCTGATGATTTTTGAGTTTTCTTCCAACTTTTTCCATCTCTCTCTCTCTCTCTCTCTCTCTCACTCACACACAAACACACTCACACACACACACACACACACACACACACTCACTCAATAACACAGGAAGTCGTGTCCTGAAGCGGTGTCGTTGCTCCGCCTCCACGGGGGACTCCGTACCATGTGACAGCAACTGGTTTATTCCGCTGGAATGGCTGCGCGGCGTCGGAGCGTTCGCCGGCGGCAGGGCGATCCGTCACCGCCGGACTGGTTCTTAAGTACCTCAGCTGATGGATGAGTCCGACAGGAAGTTCAGCAAACAGGAAGCAGCCGCCGTCACTAACGGCTGTTGGAGGAGTGGAGGAAAGTGTTCTGGCTCTTGAGCGCCGCAGCAGAACGGGACCGGTGGGAGGAGCTTCAGAACCTCCCAGTACCACTACCACCAGTACCACCAGTACCAGAGGAGCTGTAGAACCTCCCAGCACCAGTACCACCTGTAACACCAGTACCAGAGGAGCTGTAGAACCTCCCAGCACCAGTACCACCTGTACCACCAGTACCAGTGGAGCTGTAGAACCTCCCAGTACCACCAGTACCAGAGGAGCTTCAGACCCTCTTGGTACCAGTAACACCAGTACCACCAGTACCAGAGGAGCTGTAGCACCAGTACCAGCACTACCAGAGGAGCGTCATAACCTCCCAGTACCAGTACCACCAGTACCAGAGGAGCTGTAGAACCTCCCAGTACCAGTACCACCAGTACCAGAGGAGCTGTAGAACCTCCCAGTACCAGCACCACCAGTACCAGAGGAGCTTCAGCGCCTAGAATCCAGCTTAACCACCACCCATTCAGAATCCAACCAGGACCCAGCAGGACCCAGCAGGACCCAGCAGGACCTCCAGACCAGAGTCCTCGTCCCCCCCGTAGACAGGAGGATCAGCTGACCTCAGATCAGCGTCTCCCCTCCTCCTCTCCAGAAGGTTCCTCCACTCTCGTCTGTCTGAGTGTTTTATGGAGCAATAAGACGAGCGAACCCGCCGCGTTAACGACGAAGAGCGGCGCGTGTCACTCGTCACTCTTCCGCTCCTCTTTAACGATCCCGTCCATCAATTACCCACGATTCCTCTGGGCGTGATGAGTTCAGGGACGCGGTCGACCCCGTCGAGGGAGCGGGGCGGCGCTGTCAGAGATTAAAACCTCCGACGAGCGGAAACATCGGTTTGGGGACGGGAACGCTGGGATTCGGCTGGATGAGCTCATGAATAAACACGTTTGTCCACATTTGGTGTCAAACCTCGTGAACGTTCACGAGATTTAACGAAGGTTGTCGCGAGGCAGCCGAACGCAGCTGGGAGTTTTCCTCACGACGAGTCGTTACGCCCAGATTTGTTCGTATCAATCATCAATAATCTGATATTAGGGGTTAATTTACTTTAATAAACAGTAATTATCATGAACAGACTGTAGGCGTCATTTAGAAATAAAGATTTTACTTTAATTTACAATTAATTTTACATTTACTGTAAAATTTTACTGTAAACTTTACAGATTTTTTTTTTAATTTTTCTTTACATTTTTTTTTTTTTTACGTTTTTCACCATTTCCTCCCTCGCACTCAGCTGAAGCCTGATTGGTCCCCCAGGGCTGTTGCCCCTCTGACCCCGCCCCCACCCACTCCTCTTGGGCCGAGCGGCGGCGTGCTCGAGTGTTGAGAGCGACAAAGCGAGTGTCTACTTCCTGCGACAGCGAGCGTCTCCGCCGCGCCGTCAACCAGACGCCCGTTAATGAGCCCGGCGACAAACACGGCCCCCCGCCGCTCCCTAATGAGCGCCGAGGCCTTCGCCACGCCGGCCGCAGCGGGGGGCGGGGCCACTGTGAGGGCTAATTGCAAAGTTGGGGGGCCCGGCGGGGCGGCGGCGGCGTGCGTCCGCAGGTTATCGATCGTTTGTTTGTACAGATGGAGGCGTGGTGCGTCTCGCTCAAAGGTTATCAGGTATCGATGACCGCGCTGATGGGCTGTGGCCTTTGGCCGGACGGCCAACGAGGGTCGGGGCGGAGCGGCGAGACGCCACGGGCGATTCATCAGGAGGGGCGCGTCCGTTACTGGGGCGACTGCGCCTCGGCCTCCGGGCTCACCGCCTCGCTCGGAGGCACCTTGGGCCGGCGACCTACCCCCTCGCCGCCGCGGAGGCGGAGCCGGGTCACCTCCAGGAGCGCCGATGCTGCGCTTCGCCCCCCCCCACCGCCATCCATCTTGTGCACGGCAGCGGCGATGCGTCTCCCGTGTTGAACAGGTGAGCGCAGCCATGCATTAGAGAGGTAACCCCTGGGGAGTGCGCGCGCACGCACACACACACACACACACACACACACACACACACACACACACACACACACCAGCTGGCAGCCCACAACAAATCGCAGAGTTACGGAAAATAATCCCTGAACAAGGACGTTTATTTTTATATGATGTACAACACGCCGCCTTTGTTCTGCTGCATCAGGAGCTGCTGACGATGAGGATGAAGATGAAGGCAGCTCATCTTCATCAGCTGAACTCTACGCCCCCCCCTCCAACACAACACCCACCCCCCCCTTGTTTTTACATTAACGCTGAACCTTCACGACCCTCCTCGTGATTGGCTGCGCATCTTTAACGAGGTCACGTGACCCATACGCTAACGCGCTAACGCTAAAACCGTAGCTGTTTACGTTAAACTACAAACTTTACATTTCCGATATATTTGTTATATGATTCCTGTTTTATAGATATATGTGTGTATATGTGTGTTATGTTTGTAGTGTATCTGTTGTTGTTATGTGTGTGTTATATGATTGTTGTTGTCAATAGGAGAGTTAGCTCGCGGCTATCGCCTTAGCATCGACCCCCTGCCGTGAGTGTAATTCCCCTTGTTTGGGCGCTCCGCTCTTTTCAGCCCAACAAACACCTGTATTCCGTTTCTCATCTCGACTCGGCGAACAGTTCTAAGCCACGTTCTCGCCGGCGCTAATCCTCGCCAGGAAACGGCTTCCAGAGGATTACCAGCGGGGGGGGCCGAGGGGGGCCCTTCTTCTTCTTCTTCTGCGAGTTAACCTCGCAAACATCAGGACTTGACTCGCGGAATCTTCGACCTTCCGCTCGACTTCCCCGCCATCGACCCGCGGCGGCCTCCATTAAAGCTCCCCCCGCCGACATCCCATCAAAGCTCCGCCTCCGCGCCGCGGCTCCATGACTCGGCCTCGTAATCCGCCGTTATCTCCCGCCGCCGGACCCGACCCGGCCGCCGCCGCGGAGCGAGGAGAGGCGCCGGGCGTGTCCAGGTGGAGGAAAATGGAAAAACCAAAGGGCGGCGCGAGGGGGGAGGACGAAGGGAGCAGGGGGGAGCGTGGAGGGGCTCCTGCTTCCGCACATAAAGGCGGGATTAGGGAACCCGTTCCCTCGGAATCAAACCCTCAACTCCTCTTTGTTGCTTTGATGTACCCCCTTTCTTCCAAAGCTCTGTTCTAATCAGCGGCTTTGATTGTCAGGCGCCACAAACAGCAGCGTCTCGGCTGACACATCAAAGCAGCAGAAGCAGGAAGCTTCCAGATTCCCGACGCTCCTAAACGCCTCAGCTCCTTCTGAGCGCTCCCGTTAGACTCCCGGCGACGGCGCCTTTTGTCTGTTGAGCGCCGGGAAGACTCGTCGCCTCCGGCAGAACGATCCAATCACCGACTTTTTTTTTTTTTTTTTGAAAAGACGAGAGGGAATGAAAAGCTTTGATTGGAAGGGCGAGAGCCGGAAACCCGGCGAACTCCGACAGCAATCAGGCGCGGCGGCATTTAGCCTCGGAGCGCTCCGTCGATGTTTACGGATATCGATGAACAAACGCTCGCTGATCAGCCGACAATCAACCTTCCACACCTCCGCTGATCCCTCGTTCAGCTCCAGGTCACTGAGAATCTGATTCAATGATCATCTTCATCATCACCATCATCATCATCATCACCATCATCATCATCATCATCATCACCATCATCACCATCATCATCATCATCATCATCACCATCATCATCACCATCATCATCACCATCATCACCATCACCACCACCATCATCATCATCATCACCATCATCATCACCATCATCATCATCATCATCATCACCATCATCATCACCATCATCACCATCATCACCACCATCATCATCATCACCACCATCATCATCATCATCACCATCATCATCACCATCATCATCATCATCACCATCATCACCATCATCATCACCATCATCATCGCCATCATCATCGCCATCATCACCATCATCATCATCATCACCATGATCATCATCACCATCATCTTCATCATCATCTTCATCACCATCATCACTATCATCTTCATCATCACCATCTTCATCATCATCATCACCATCTTCATCATCACCATCTTCATCTTCATCACCATCATCATCTTCATCTTCATCATCACCATCTTCATCTTCATCACCATCATCATCTTCATCACCATCATCTTCATCTTCATCACCTGATCAATGACCTTCTCAATGATTGGATCATCCTGGTGTTCACTGATGATTTCTCCTGGCGTCCGTCAGCACAATGGAAAGTTGCTGATCGACCACCTCCTGATGTGTTTATGCTTTCCCAGCGTTCCCAGCGGGGGAGGGGGGGGGTGAGGCGGGTGAGGGGGTGAGGGGGGTCTGTGTTAACAGAACACCATTAATGGTGGAATGTGCAGCGCTCAGCTCCCCGCTGACCCGCGGACCTCCATCAACACGCGCGGGGATTCGCAACAATTTGCCGACGAGTTATTACACGCAGGATAAAACAACGGCGGGGTCAGAGGTCAGAGGTCGGGGGGGGGGGGTCGCGGCGTGCAGCATTCCCTCCACTCGATGCCTTCGTGCGGACTAGCGGCACGCCGCCCCTGCTGAGGGGGGCCGCGACCGTGATATTTGATGACGTTTATAACCGATTACCGGATCGATGAGGGCCCGACCCGACCGCTCCTCCCGACACGGCGCTCGCCGTCGCCAAGGAAATCCTGCATCGGCAGCTTCAGTCAGCTGATCGATACGTCGATATCGCCGACGTCGATGCGTCTGATTTTCATGTCCCGGTAATTAAAATTAATACAACGATGAAAATTTCGCGCGGCGGCCCATTTTGTCGACCTCCGAGCGATCCGAGCGATTATTTACCGACCGCCCGACCCACGAGACGCTGCCGTCCTCCGCAGGCTCGTGTCCCTGAACGCATCACGGCGGAGGAGAAGAACAACCGGAGAAGAAGAAAGAAAACAAACGCTGTCGATATCGGGAGCTAGCGCCTGAAGGCGAGGCTCGACCTGCGTGGGCGGGGGGTCACGTGACCGACAGCCACGCCCACAAACCCGTCAGACGTGGAAGCGGAAGGGAATTAGCGCACTTGGCGTTAATTAGCCGTCAGGGAGCGAAAGAGTGAGTCGGGAAGAATAACGAGTAATTATCGATACGGCCGGGTTCGCTCCGCGGCGTGGCCCCGCCCCCTCCCCCTCCTCTGGAGCCGATCAGTCGGTAAACAGACGTCCACCCCGTCCCCCGTCGGAGCGCCGTGGAATAAAACATCAGAGGGCAACACACACAGACACACACACACACACACACACACACACACACACCACGACGCCCCCTCAGGTGTGTTTGAGGTCGTCCAGGTGAGAAAAGACGAACAAAATAGAAAAAAAAAATCAGCCCGAAACTACGGCGATGCCTTCAGGGAGCGTCGGCAGTTTTCACTAAATAAATGAATAAGAATGAAACACACACACACACACACACACACACACACACACACACTTTCCAGATTTTGACAATTCCCGGTTTCACTGTTTCTGACTGATGCAACCAGGAGAAACGCTTCAAACGTCCGTGGAGACTCAACATAAACACTCGTGGCGTTCTCCCGCCGCCGCCACCGCCGCCACGCTTCTGTCGGCCGAACGAGCGTCGCGTTCGGGCCTCCAGCGACCGCGGCGACCAGGAAGCCGCGGCAGAAAAACACGCGGACGGCGAGGAGAGCGGGCGAAGGAGAAGCTGCGATTAAAACACGAAGGGGCGTGGCCTAATCAGAGCTCCGGCTTTACCACCCCTATGAGGACATCTGAACACGCGACATCATCTCGGGAGAACTCCCGATTTATCGGGATTTGTTTCATCAGCCGTTGCTGCTGACGATCGGGCGGTTGTTGGGTCTGTGCGATCGATTTGTCTCGTTAGCTGTAGATCGAGAAAAAGTCGTTATAGTGAGAAAATCGATAGAACTTTAAAAGAGTAGAAGTTGGGGTTTCGTACGGGTTTTCGGCCTCTGTAGGTCTGCGTTTGTTAGAATCGAGAACTTTTTTACACTTTTACCGAAGCCAAATCGTCGTCCCCAACGTGTCGCGTAACGTCGCTAACGATGAATTAAACGTTGTCTCAAGGGGGCGACTCATCGTCCTCCGTCCTCTTCTGTGAGAAAAGCGGCTGAATGAGCGGAGGGAGACAAAGAAGACGCCCCCTCTCTCGCCCCCCCCCCCTTCGCTCGCTCGCCCGCCGCTGCCAGCGCCGTCCTCCGCTCAATCGGGTCTGGCACGGAAACGCCGCACATGTCGGAGCAGGATGATCGGCTTCCACGGCCTGGCTCCGGAAAACGGGAAAAAAGGAATAGTTGGTGATTAAATTTACTGGCACACACACACACACACACACACACACACTCCACCCACACATGCACATACATGTACACACACACACACACACACACACACTCACACACTCGTCTTTATTTGCCGTGTTGGACAATAATCCTGTTAATGAAAAATGTGCTGGTTTTCGCAGCCATTGGGGGGTGGGGGGTTGGGGGGGGCGGCGGCCCCCCCGAGGGTGGTGGGGGGGGTCGTTAACAACAACAGAAACATGAAGCAATCGACTGAAACGCCGTGGAAACGGGGGCGTGGCCGGGCGGCGAAACTGTTGCTCCTCTGCAGGTGAAGCCCTGTTGCCCCCCCCTTCACCCCCCGCCCTCCCTGCCCCCCCACCTTTGATCCGCTCTTCCCTCACATCCGTCTGCCAAGTTTCCCGCCAATTCGCCCGTAACGGCGTGATCACGGGGGATGGGGGCGTCGAGGGTTTGATCCCTCGTCACGTCCCGGTCGCGACAGACGGCGGACGAAGGGATGGACGAGCGCCGACCCTCGAGGGGGAGGGGGGCAAAGAGAGGGGGTGTTAATGGCGCTACGGCGGCTAATTAATCAAATTATACGACAGATGGTGCGGAGAGGCGATTCCCCGCGTTGGGACGAGCGGCGGCGGCGAAAGTCCTCTCCCGGGGTCGAGTGAGGGAGGGGGGGTGTTTGGGGTGGGGGGGGGTTGCTCCCTCCCGTTGGATGTGATCCGATGGCGGGCGGCGATATTGCTTTGTGGAATATTGCCGGAGCGCTGAATTGGATTGGGCCTCGGCCTCTGGGCTCGGCTGATAAGGCCTGAGGAAAAGCGGCTTTGCATCGATCCGCCGGACGGAGGCGGCGGCTCGGCGGGCGCAAACAGATTACCCGACCTCCGAGACGGCTTCATCTCCGGGCAGCGGGGACGCCGGGCGGACCGGGGAGGCCCCGCCTCCGATGCTCGGATACCGACGGAGGCTTCCGGGGCTTTGATGTTCCCAAACGCGGAGCGGAGGGAACGTCCGCCGCCGCCGCCGTCCATAAATCGCCCCCTCGCCGGACGCCCCGGCGCCCAATCGGAGCACGCCGGGCGACCGTAAAAAGGCGTTCGCGTCTGACGTGTTTATCTGCCCGCGCGGCCGTCGCCCGAGGACGGCGGTGATTGATGCCCGCCGGGCGACGCCGCGCGCTCTCTCCCTCTCGCCGCGGCTGAAGGCGGCGTAAATCTGCCCGCCTGCTCGGTCAGCTGATCAATACCGAGCTAAAAGTGACGGATGGGAGCGCTCCTGGGGGGGGTCAGCTGACCTGCTTTTACCCAGAATGCATCAGATGAGTCAACAGCGATAAGGAGCTAATAGTGCCAAAGGTCGGCGGATGAATTTACAGTCGCATCAAAGAAACCCTTTGATCTTTTTTTTTTTTTTTTTGTTCTTTAATTAAAACTGTACATTTTTCGTCGAGGGAAGGGCGCGCCCGTTCCGTCGGCGGCGAAACGGCCGCGGTTTGATGTTTCTTTATCTGAGTCACGGGCGGGAAATTAGCGGGCTGAAGGTGAACATCAAAGCTATCGACTTTCACTTTCATCTTTTAATGTCGGCGGCGATCGCGAACGCCGCCAATGCCGACTCTACGCTACCGGACCCCTGAAGCTCATTAGTGACCCCTGGGGGGGGGCCCTGGTGGACACCCGTGAGGGGGGCGGGGCCAACATGTGGCGGATCAATACGAGGGCCGGCGTGGCGGCGGCGTTCCCCAGGCGGAGCGCGGCGATGATAAAGGCCGTGAATTGGGGCCATAAATTACCACCAGTGTCGAGGAGCGTGATGATGAATCACCTCAGCTGAGGAGACACAAAGACCCCCCACCCTCGCCAACGCCCCCCCCCACCCCCCCCACCCGTTTTTACCGCCGGTCCGAGGCGACGTGGACGCCCTGACGCCGGACTGACAGCGGAGCGCGAGACGTCTTCGGAGCGGCCCAGCCACCGTCCGTCCGCTGACACCCTCCATAAATCACGCAGGCGGGTCGGTTGTTTACCCGCCACGCCGCCGCGGCGGTCTGGAGCGGCGGTATCTGTCCCCGCCAGCTGGCCGCCACCGCTAATCTCGCCCCCCCCCCACCACTAATTTTTATTTGAATTCAGCTCCTGTTTCGTCGTCTCATCAGGAGTTTTTAGAGGAAACTTCCCTCGCTGGGAAAGTCGCGACTCCGAAATTCGCAAAAAAAAGGCCCCTACAACCCTGGAAACAGGTCCTGGAAGCCTGGAATCTCATCCTGGAATCCTGGAAACATGGATCTACATAGGACCTACAACCCCAGGAAACAGGACTTGGAAGCCTGGAAACAGGACCTGGAAACAGGACCTACAAACCTGGAAACAGGACCTGGAAGCAGGACCTGGAAGCCTGGAAACAGGACCTACAAACCTGGAAACAGGACCTACAAACCTGGAAACAGGACCTGGAAGCAGGACCTGGAAGTCTGGAAACAGGACCTACAAACCTGGAAACAGGACCTGGAAGCCTGGAAGCAGGACCTGGAAGCCTGGAAACCCGTCCTGGAACCCTTGAACTCCGCCTCTCCCATCAGGACATTTCCTCCCGCTGTGACGGCAAACGCTGCAATTAATTCAAAAATCCTTTGTGGCGAGAAGACAAAAGGGTCATCTATTATTCGGCGCCCCCCCCATCTCACCCCCCCCCCACCCCGGATTCTGACCCATCTTTGGCGGTCAACCATTGAAAGGAAGCTCAGGGGACGCGGTGGCGGCGGCGGCGGCGGCGGTGGCGGTGGTGCTCCGCCAGCCTTCCTCCACTTCTGAGGCCAGGGGCTGAGGCTAATTGGCAGATCCACCAGGGAGCCCTAGAGCCGCCCGCTCAGAGTGTGTGTGTGTGTGTGTGTGTGTGTGTGTGTGTGTGTGTGTGTGTGTGTGGAGGGGGGATCAAGCATGTGATCTCCTGGTGATGGAGGGAGGACGCCATCAGGTCCAGAAGAAGAATCCCCGGAGAGACGTGGGTGGCAAACTTCTCCGAGCCGCGAAATTAATCATCTCCTCCAACTTTAAAGATGTTTTTTTTCCAGAAAACAGACCCCCAACACACACACACACACACACACACACACACACACACTCACACACACACACACACAAACACACACAAACACACACAAACACACACACACACACACACACACACACACACACACACACACACACACACACACACAAACACACACAAACACACACAAACACACTCACACAAACACACACACACTCACACACACACACACACTCACACACAAACACACACACACACACACACACACACACTCACACACGCCAACGCCGCGGCGTGAGGCATCCGGTGCTCGTGGAACAAGCGGGGACACATCGGGTAACCAAACCCATCAACGGTCACCTGGGCCCTCCGGGGGGGGGAGGGGGGGGTGGAGCCACCGACGGATGACGCCACGCCCCCCCACCCCGAGGACGCTCCGCTCGCCACGATATCGGATAAAAGAGGGAAGACGCGAAAAGCTGGAATACAGGCGTGCGTTTCCGGTCTGTCACAAGTCGGCGTCCTGGCGGGGGGGTCACGCCCCCACTTCTAGTGTGGGACAACAACGGGAGGAAACCCCGAGCAGGGCCCCGCCCACTTGGGGGGGGCGGAGCCTCCGGGGCGAAGATCCGACCGTTCGACGAAGCGACCGAGCGACCGTCGCCTCTTCGCCCTCGTCTTCCTCAGCGCTTTATTCCCGTCGAGCTGGAGTCCTCTGAGAGTTGGACTCCCCCCCCCCCCCCGAACACCCCACCCCCCCACCACGACCCCCCCGACGCCCGCTGTGGCCTTTTGTGCTCATCGTGTCTGCTGACAGGAAGTGGCAATTGGGAGGCTGGTACCTGCCACCGCCTGACATGCTCACAAAGGCGGCGGTGGGGGGGCGGTGGGAGGAGGGGGAGGAGGGGGGGGCGATGGGGGGGGGGCAAGGTGGCGCAGGAACGACTTTAACACTGAAGCAGCAGCTATCAGAGGTTTTTGTCAACGCCGCCTTCTCTGACTTTTATCTGACGGGCGAACGCGCCGCCGCCGGCGTCGGGGCGGATCAGCTGACCCCGAGCGGAGAACCGGCCGACGCGCGTCGGCGATCCCTCGCCAGGCGGCGGGTAAGCTCGCTTCCGGGCTTCGCCGGAGAGACCGGAAACAAAAACGTCGGTCGGAGTCGGGAACGCCGGCGACAATCAACCGGGGAGCAGGAAGGCTGAGGACAAAAGACGAATTAAGGAAGAAAAAAAAAAAACACTTACATGAA
This sequence comes from Lagocephalus sceleratus, assembly GCA_911728415.1. Lineage (NCBI taxonomy): Eukaryota > Metazoa > Chordata > Actinopteri > Tetraodontiformes > Tetraodontidae > Lagocephalus > Lagocephalus sceleratus. The sequence goes on from CAJVRN010000211.1 coordinate 10,256,425, forward strand.
AGAAAAGAAAGAACAACAAAAGCCTTTGATGTGAAAAGTGGCCCCGTCGTCATGACAACAGAGGGTCTTTCTCTTTTCCGCACCCTGACCGAGATGAACGTCGTCGAACGCTCCACCTGAAATATTTGCGATTACTTACGAACCTCACGATGGTTTTTTCCACCGCGCGTGTAAAAAGTCAGAATGTGTGTGTGTGTGTTTGTGTGTGTGTGTGTGTGTGTGTGTGTGCGATTAGCCAGCTCTAATTAAGATCCACTCGTCTTTGTTAGCACCCCGGGATTAGCCGCAGACAAACACACCTATCAGACAATTAAAAGGCTAATCGGCTAAAGAGCGCCGCCGTCCTTCAGCGCCGTTTAAGAAGCGCGCAAAAAAAAAAAACGTAAAGAAAAGTCACGTGACTTCATCGCTTCCTGACTGAATTAAAGAAAAAAACAAACAAACTCTTTCAGGTTGAAAAAACCCTTGAAATTTCCGTACAACAATCTTAACCCGCCTACTTCCTGTTACTGGCCCCGCCCCCCGTGTGCTGATTGGCTGGAGAGAATTTAAGCGCGTTGGCCCGCAGCGATCCTTCGGTCGGAAGTTCCCAAAGAGAAACAGGAGAGCTCCCGAACTTCGCTTCCCGGAGGAACCCTCACTTGGAAACCGCTTCAGTGGTTTTCAAAGCGTGGGGCGTGGACCCCCGGGGGGGACGCCAGGGCTCCGGGGGGGGTCCGGGAGCGGAGCGTCATTATAAAACGTAATTAACGTCAGAGAGGAAACTTGTTCTTTGTCTTAGTGTTTTCAGGAGTTTGGGGACGGAAACATTCAGGAGTTTTCAGGGTCCAGAAACGCCGTTTTTTTTATGCGTCTCCTTCACATTTGAGCTGTTTTGCTCAAACAAACTTTACATACTTTCTGTTTGACTTCAGCCTTTGGACCTTTTTATTTTTATGAGATGCTGAATTTTAAACGTGAAATGGGGAATCAATAAAGAGCTGCTTCAGTCCTGATCCGACCTGAGTCTGCTTCTTTCACAGTCTGACATTTCTGACGGAAAGTACGGTTTCGCGACGGGTTTCCACGGCAACGCCGTCTGGACGAGGGCGCGGGAACAAAGGCGGCGGCGAGGAAGAGGGGTAAAGTTTCCCGGCCCGATCGGCAAACCCGGCCGCCGCTTCGACCGGCGTCACGCGGCCGGGCCTGTGGGGCGCATCGGCGTTCCCATGGCAACCGCATCCCTGGGTTCACCGGGGTGCCCGCTCGGTTAGACCCCGGCTAACGCTCACATAATCATAATCGATACGAGGCGGGAACTCTGAGCTGAGATCACAGACGGGGATGGATATTAAAGGGGGGAGGAAAAGGACACGAGGAGGGAGGAGGGGAGGAGGGGAGGGGGTGAGGAGGGGAGGAGAGGAGATGAGGAGGGGAGGGGGTGAGGAGGGGAGGAGAGGAGGACATGAGGAGATGAGGAGGAAGGAGATGAGGAGGGGAGGAGGGGGGAGGAGGGGGGGGGGTGAGGAGGGGAGGAGAGGAGATGAGGAGGGGAGGGGGTGAAGAGGGGAGGAGAGGAGGACATGAGGAGGAAGGAGATGAGGAGGAAGGAGTGAGGGGGGAGGGGGGAGGGTTAGATGAGTGAGGGAGGACGTGTTAGAAAACCACCAACGATCAATAGAGTCAATATAATGTCAACATTCATTGTGTTTCAAGGTGTCACACACTCTCACACACACACTCTCACACACACACTCTCACACACACACTCACACACACATACTCACACACACTCTCACACACACACACTCACACACACTCTCACACACTCTCACACACACATACTCACACACACTCACACACACACACTCACACACACACACTCACACACACACTCTCACACACACACTCTCACACACACTCTCACACACACATACTCACACACACGCTCTCACACACACACTCTCACACACACTCTCACACACTCTCACACACACATACTCACACACACTCTCACACACACACTCACACACACACACACACACACACACACACACACACTCTCACACACACACACACAACTCAGTTGTTTTCTGCCAGAAAAACATCCCAACACTGAGCTGTTGGCCCCGCCCACATCAGGAAAAGGAGGCGGAGCCTTCGTACCATACGTCATAAATAATAAATAAACGCTCGTGACTGTTTTCTCGTAACGGAACAGAAATCGTGATACGATCGTTTTCGGTCTCCGTTGTTCCACTTTGTCTGAAGTCGTTGAAAACAGTTTTAAAAAGAAAACATTAAGAAGTAAAGAAAACAGGAAGATGAGTTAAAGTTCGGCGCCTCGGTTTCCGGCCTCGTCGACGTCGTCACTTCTCTTTTCGTTTCCGTTGCGATCTTCTCGACTTCTCTAAACCCGCTCGGGGCGGTGTCAGCTGGTTGGCGCGCTCGGCGAACGCGATGGGATCAAATGTGAGTGGAGCGCTCGTCTTCATCGAGGCTCTTCACGTGTGAAGAGGATCCAGATGTTCCAGATGTTCTTCACCTCCGGGGGGGGGGCAGCGATGATGTTATTTGTTGCCGTGTTGCGTTCAGGCAAACTCTTGTTTTTAATCTATGTGGAACGTCGTTCTTTTTCCGAGGTCGAAAAATCAAGATTAAAATGCGGGCGAGTTCAAAACTTCAAAATAAAAGCAAACTTAACTTCCTGTTTTATGTCAGGTAAATTAGTTTTATGTTGTAAAAAGACAAAAATACATCCCATAATGCATTCAACACCAGCCAGAGACTGAGCTGATCTACACCCACCAGTTCAGGAAACCAGTATGGGGAACCAGTACAGAGAACCAGTACAGAGAACCAGTACTGGGAACCAGTAGAGAGAACCAGTACTGGGAACCAGTACAGTGGAGGAGGACACCGATGTTGAATCGTCTGAGAACACGAACAAAATTAAAACATTAAGAATAGTAAACTCCCAGTAAAGCCCCAGTAAAATCCCAGTAAGGGCTCACGATCAGGAAGGATGAACGATCAGGAGGGAGGAGATAAGGAGATGAGGGGAGGAGATGAGGGGAGGAGGGAGGAAGGAAGGACATGATACTGGGGCACCAAGAAAACCAGCAATGATCAATACATCAATCTAATGTCAACAAGCTTTGTGTCTCAAGGTGTCACACACACAGTCTCTCACACACACACTCACACACACTCTCTCTCTAACACACACTCTCACACACACACTCTCTCACACACACACTCACACACACTCTCTCTCACACACACACTCTCACACACACTCTCACCTCTCACACACACTCACACACACTCTCTCACACACCCACTCTCTCACACACACTCTCACACACACACTCTCACACACACACTCTCACACACACTCTCTCACACACACACTCACTCTCTCTCACACACACACTCACACACACTCTCTCTCTAACACACACTCTCTCACACACACTCTCTCACACACACCCACTCTCTCTCACACACACACTCACACTCTCTCACACACACACACACAACTCAGTTGTTTTCTGCCAGAAAAACATCCCAACACTGAGCTGTTGGCCCCGCCCACATCAGGAAAAGGAGGCGGAGCCTTCGCAAGAAACGTCATAAATAATAAATAAACGCTCGTGACTGTTTTCTCGTAATGGAACAGAAATCGTGATACGATCGTTTTCGGTCTCCGTTGTTCCACTTTGTCTGAAGTCGTTGAAAACAGTTTTAAAAAGAAGATGCTGATGTTGAGAAGTAAACCCGACGTCTCGGTTCCGGCCTCGTCGACGCCGTCGCTTCTCTTTTTGTTTCCGTTGTGATTTTCTCGACTTCTCTAAACCCGATCAGATCAAAGGTCTGAACCGTCCGACCCTTTGATCCCCCACTGGGACAAAGCTGGCTCTTACTGGCGTACTGGTCTAAGTGGGTCCCCCTCGGGGGGGCTGCCTGCCGATTGGTCAGACTGAGGAGGAGGCGGGGCTTCGTCCCAGCGTGAAGCAGCATTTTAGCCTTTTAGATTACTGAACCAACACGGTTTTAATGCTGGATTGAAATAATCTGGATTATCTGCTTCCATAAAAAAAGGCTTTTATTTTCAGAAAACGGCTCATTTGAGCTCGGATCGCTCGGAACGGGAATTACAGAATTCCGGCGTAATTCGAGTCTTTGAAGCGATTGCTTGTTTGGGGAGGGGCCGGCCCCACCGGTGTCTCCCAGTCTGAGTCCCAGTGTCGCCTCTGGGGAGGCAAGCTTTAATCTTTCACCTTCAAGCTTTGATTTTGCTTTCATAATTAAAACCATAAAGATCAAAGCAACCTGTGCCTTTAGCGTAGCGTGGGCTAAACTGCGGCGTTGTTCGGCGTGTCACAGTCGTCATGGCGACAGCCGGGTAGCTTCCCAGAAGCTAAAACAGACGATAGCAGGTGGCGTTTAAAACACTCCGATAAGCGAGGAGCTCGCCGTGCTCCCCGACACTCATCATCGGGTCCACGGTCCGACCTTCGCGTGGGCGGCTTCACCTGCTCGCTGTCGCCGCTGTCATTGCCGGCGCCGACAAAGGCCCCCGGAGAAACGGCGAGTCGGGGGGGCGGGGCGGACGAAAACTGCGTCTTTTATCCCGCTTTGATGTACCAGCAGGGAAATGTAGCAATTAGAGAGATCAAAGGGAGGAGAAGAAGAACAAACGCAAACATCTTTACGGGCCGTCGTTTACATTTGGACCGTTTCGATGACGGCGTTATTCATTTCATGGGGAAGTTTGTACGTTTCTGGATTACCCGGATTACGTCCGTTTTCTCGAATTTTGAAATCTTTGAAAAAAAAAGCACTTGGTTTTCAGATCAAAGGGATGATCAAAGGGCAAAGACGTGAAGAACCTCACAGATCCGTTAAACGATACTGCTGACGCCGCGATTCGCTCTGAGACGCGCACGACCATCGGGGGGGGTGAGCCCCCCCCTCCTGGCAGCTACATCGATGGCGCTAACGCCTTTGCTCCCTCTCTCGCACTTTTACTCAAACGCCTGAACGCCGCCGCCGCCGCCACAGACAGGAAGCTTCTTCACGTACAAACGGCGACTGTTTCCAAACAAGTTTTTTTTTTTTTTCCTGATCTGACGCGTCTCTGAAACAGATGCTAGCCTCCCACGAGCTGGTAAACACACCGACCCGCCGCCGCCGCGGACGGGAAGAAAAAAAAAAAAAAAAAAAAAAAACAGCTCGTTAAACAATGGAACTTTATCAGCCTCCCACGAGGAGCCGGCGAAGGCGGAGATCGACGCCGCCACCGCCGCCGCCCAAAAACGAAGGCAGACGCTCCCCCCGTAGACGCGGCGGGGGTCGGAGGTCGAGCGCGCCGCATCGGAACGTCTACGTGACCGCGCGGGGGCCCTTCCAGGCGAGTGTTCGCGCGGTGGGCGGGCTCACGATATCTGACGGCGAGCTACGCGCTGACCCGACGGGGGGCCATTTCGGCGTTAAAGATCACGATTTTGTCTCGACGACCGCCGAGACGTTTGATTAAACGGTGAAAACAAACGTTACCACGACAACGACATAGAGGAGGATGACATAACGAATTAATTAATTCGCCCGGGGAGGATGTGCTAACGCTGCTAACGGCGAAGCCGCAAATTCCTCCCCTGACATCAAAGGAACGGACGGTCGATCTGTTGGGTGTATCGATCCGCCGGCGGCGCCATTAGACGGGGAGCGGCGGCGGCGGCGAACGGGCCGATGAAAGCGTCGACAAATCAAAGCAGCGCGGCTCTTTGTCTCCGTGCTAGCGTCGCAACTGGAGGCTCGCGGCTAACATCAGTCAGAACGAGAGAGGCTTCTTTCAGATTAAAAGCATCACACAGTCAATTATTTTTACACGTCAGGAGCTGAAAATTAAGAGTTTTTGTTGTTTTGTTAGCTTTGATTCTCAGCGGGAAACCGTCAGCCCGTTAGCGTCTCCGGCTAACGCGTCGCCACGGCGACGAACCACAGATGTTTTCACATCTGACGCTTCTTCTGCGGCTTTTAATAGTTCGCTTTTGTACGGAATGAAAGCCGTAAATTGATATTCCTAGTAAAAATAAATCAAAGCGAAAACATGAAAACGCGATTTCTTTGATGGAATCAAAGTTCAAACATCAAAGACTTCAAAGAGAAGTTTATCTCCTGTTTTATTTTGAAGTGATCGTGTACTTTTCCTCGTCGCTCGGCGGCGCGTTCGTGAGGTTTTCTCCTCCGTTTCCGATCAGCTCCACCCGACGGAAGCTCCGCCCCCACCTCTGCGGCTCCGCCTCCTCCCTGGGTCGATACAGAAGGACCTTCGCCGGCTCCGCCTCCATCGGGGTCCCGAGGTCAAACTTCCCGTCCCATCGCCCTCGGACTTCCTCCTGACTTTCAGAATAACAGCGCCTCGGCGGCAGACGCCATCTGCCGCCGACAGAAGCGGCGCCTGCTGGCGGCGCCGAGGGTCGTCCGCCGCGCCTGCCGTCGCCGTCCCGTCTGAGGCGGCAGCCGGGAGGCAGATGGGCGGAGGTCGGCGCGAGACGGCGTCGACGATCCTTCGGCGAGGCGAGCATACGCCGGAGGGCGAACCTGCCGCCGCCGTAACGTCCGGAGGCAGCGGTCCCCACAAGCATAGACAAATGAGACGCACCTCATCGGGGGGGGGCGGGGAGGGGGGCGGGGCTTGGGGCGCCCGGACCGGGTCCGGAGCTCCGTCCCGTGTTTTCCGGACTTTCAGCTCTGGAGTGTTTTGCTGGCGGCGGCCCACACGGTCCCCATAAATATGCATAAACACACAAGTGCTCTTGAGCGCGCCGACACACGCTCGCGCTAAAAACGCCGCTCGCCGACCTCCGACCGGCGCCGCGGCGAACAAACAAAAACACCGTCATCTCCGCGACCCCCACGCCCCCCCCCCCCCGGGGAGGTGAGGCAGGTGTCGGCCGTGGGCGGGGCCTTCCGTCGTCTCTCGTAATAGCGCCGCCGCTGAACGGCGCCGGCTCTAATTGGCCGAGCGTGGGCGTGGATGGCGCTAAAACGCCCCCCCCCTCGCCCCCCCCCCGCCTGTCAGTAACGCGTGAGAGCGAGCGAGCGCGGGCGAGAGGCAGCGAGGGGGGGGGGTGTTAACAACATGGGTGCCAGGTGGCCCCCGATGGCGAAGCGTTGACCTCTGACCTCGAGCACGCTCGAGCAGCAGGTGCTTCTAACGGCGGGGGCTGGTGTGTGTGTGTGTGTGAGGGGGTGGTGTGTGTGTGTGTGTGTGTGTGTGTGAGGGGGTGGTGTGTGTGTGTGTGTGTGTGTGTGTGTGTGTGAGGGACGGTGGTGTGTGTGTGTGTGTGTGTGTGTGTGGTGTGTGTGTGTGTGTGAGGGACGGTGGTGTGTGTGTGTGTGTGGGACGGTGGTGTGTGTGTGTGGGAGGGGGTGGTGTGTGTGTGTGGGGGGTGGTGTGGGTGGGTGTGTGTGTGGGGGGTGGTGTGTGTGTGTGGGGGGTGGTGTGGGGGGTGGTGTGTGTGTGTGGGGGGTGGTGTGTGTGTGTGTGGGGGGGGGGGGCGACGACACGTGCTCCGATTAGAGAAGCCGTTAATCTCAATCTTGGCGGCGATCACGCATCCACCACCGGAACAGCTGACTTTGTTCATTTTGTGGTTGATCGCCTTCATGAAGGAGTGTGTGTGTGTGTGTGAGAGTGAGTGTGTGTGTGAGAGTGAGTGTGTGTGTGAGTGAGTGTGTGTTGTGTGTGAGTGTGTGAATGAGTGTGTGTGTGTGTGTGAGTGTGTGTGTGTGTGAGTGTGTGAATGAGTGTGTGTGTGTGTGTGTGTGAGTGTGTGTGTGTGTGAGTGTGTGTGTGAATGAGTGTGTGTGTGTGAGTGTGTGTGAGTGTGTGTGTGTGTGAATGAGTGTGTGTGTGAGTGAGTGTGTGTGTGTGTGTGTGTAGAAGTGTTCCGACCTCAGCGATGACGCTCCCTCAGTCCATATCAAACATCTTTGCTCCTGGCTTTGATCTTCTCTCTTTGATCTGACCCTCAGTCCCTTCCCCCTTGGCTCCGCCCCCTCTGACCTCATCGCGCCACCTCCGTACCGACGGAGCGGCGAGCGCGGCGGCGACGATCCCGCCCCCTCCCTCCCAACCAAACAACTCCTCTGAAACTTCCCGGGAACTTCGGGAACTTTTCCCTCCCGACGCGGCAGCTGGAGCCGTTCCCGGCTCGGCGTTCCACGCCGCGGAGCCCTTTCTTCCCGTCCCTCGCTCCGCTCTTTCTTCGGAGGTTCCGATCCCCCCCGGCCGCCTCGCCGCGCCTCGCCACTCCCGGGCCGCGCTCTTATCTCGGAGCGCCACACTTCCCGAGGGAAATCTCCCAGCCGGCGCCTTCGGCTGCGCTCTTAAGCGACGAACAACTCAAACACGGCGGCTCTTTGTCTGCGGCGCCGCTTATCAGCCGCCACCGCCGCCGCCACCGCCGCTCCACCTGCATCGACGGCATCACGCTCCCGCTCCTCTTCATCCCGTCAGGACAAAGGGACCGGAACGCCGCCCAGCGCCATTTAAGCCTCGGGCCGATGGCGATCGCGGAGAGACTCGGCGGGGACGGAAGAGGCGGGGCTTCGGAACGGCGGCGTTCCCAGAATCAGAAGTTCAACAAAGCTTCACGCTGACCTTTGACCCCTGAAGGTCCAACCTGCTGCCTGGAACAACAGCTGGTCGTTACTGGTTTCTGGTTGTTGTTACTGGTTGTTGTTATTGATTGTTGTTATTGATTGTTGTTACTGATTGTTGTTACTGGTTGTTGTTACTGATTGTTGTTACTGGTTGTTGTTATTGATTGTTGTTACTGGTTGTTGTTACTGATTGTTGTTATTGATTGTTGTTACTGGTTGTTGTTACTGGTTTGGTTGTTATTGATTGTTGTTACTGGTTTGGTTGTTACTGATTGTTGTTACTGGTTGTTGTTACTGATTGTTGTTACTGGTTTGGTTGTTATTGATTGTTGTTACTGGTTGTTTAATGATTGTTGTTACTGGATTGGTTGTTACTGGTTGTTGTTTTGATTGTTGTTACTGCTTGTTGTAGTTTTGTTGTTACTGGTTGTTGTTATTGATTGTTGTTACTGGTTGTTGTTACTGATTGTTGTTACTGGTTGTTGTTACTGATTGTTGTTACTGGTTTGGTTGTTATTGATTGTTGTTACTGGTTTGGTTGTTACTGATTGTTGTTACTGGTTTGGTTGTTACTGATTGTTGTTACTGGTTTGGTTGTTACTGATTGTTGTTACTGGTTGTTGTTACTGATTGTTGTTACTGGTTTGGTTGTTACTGGTTGTTGTTATTGATTGTTGTTACTGCTTGTTGTTATTGATTGTTGTTACTGGTTGTTCCTGATTGTTGTTACTGGTTGTTGTTACTGATTGTTATTACTGGTTGTTACTGGTTGTTGTTACTGGTTCCCAGTAGCCTCTCAGACGTTACTGGTATCCTGTGACATCATCGGCGCCTCTGATCGATCGGACGTTTGTTTGTTTTTAACTCATCAAGCAGAGTCGTCACCATGGCAACCAGGTCAGGCGAATAAAAGCGCCCGTCAGCTCGCCCGCCGCGGACGCCGACGCCTCCGAGCGGGTCCGGACGTTTTTGGTTTGGCGGTCGGCGCTGAGGCGGTCGATATCGGGAGGCTCGCCAGCGCCTGCAAGAGTTTAGCGCCACTAAAAGCCCATTAGCCGAACCGCAGGTCATCAATTATTGATCGGACATCAGTTTTATTCAACCTGCTCAAAGAGGAACACGGGGGCGGAGCCACAGAGGCTCCTGAGGGCCGATCGATCCAGGAGACCCATGGAGAGAGAGTGTGTGTGTGAGAGAGAGAGAGAGTGTGTGTGTGTGTGAGAGAGAGTGTGTGTGTGTGAGAGAGTGTGTGTGTGATTGAGAGAGTGTGTGTGTGTAAGAGTGTGTGTGAGAGAGAGTTTGTTAGTGTGTGTGCGAGAGTGTGTGTGTGTGAGTGTATGTGTGTCTATGAGTGAGTGTGTGTATGAGTGAATGTGTGTGTATGTGTGTCAATGAGTGTATGCGTGAGTGTGTGTGTGTGTGTGAGAGTGTGTGTGTATATGTGCTGACACTCCGCCTCCAGCCCCACTGCCTTCAAAGGTCTCTTAAAGATTATGAATGAATTTAAAAAACAACTGTTATTCCAGCAAATAAACTCGTGTATTTACTTTAAACCAGTCGGTCTGATAATCTGATGATAATCTGATGATAATCTTATTAACTACAGATATTTTCCAACACTAATCTGATTGTGTCGAGCAGCAAAGTGAAAAAAAAAAAAAAAAAAAAAACGCTCAAAAAGAGAACAACAACACGTTTTTCCGGCTGCCGACACTTCCGCGTTTTGAAGGATTCTCGTTTTCATGAAAAGGTTAATTAGCGAAAGACCTTAATTAACTAATTACACAGTTCAGTGGAGGGAAGAAAACTGGAAAAACTGGAAAAACGGAACTAAACACGGGAATAACGAACAATAAATACCAACACCCTTTAGACGTATCACACACTAATTACGTCGTAAATGTTAAATAAGAAACTTCGGATTCCGTTTTGTTGATTTATGTCAATAAAATTCCCGCCGCCATTCCCGCCGCTCTGGGTTAGTTCGTTAGCCGCCAGCGTTTGGGAGCGGATAATTCCGGATGATCCGCGGCGATGAACAAATCCGGGCGCTGCCGCTAATCTCTCCGATTTTTAACCGCTGATAAAGTTTTAAGGAGGAATTAGCAGAGGGGGGGGGGGGTTGTTGGAGATTAGGAAAACCTGGCTTCGGATCGGGATTCCCCCAACGTTCCCAGATTCCAAAAGTTCCAAACCCAATGGCGCAAAATTCCTCAAATCACCCCTGAATGAAAACGATATACAACGTAAACGATTTACCTTCCAGGTAAATCTTCAAAGTAAATCTTCCAGGCGGGATCTCCGGGGGGGAATTCCTGATGTTTTTCCTGCCGGACTTCGGACAAAGCCGCCGTCGATCCGGGGCCGGTCCTGGAAGCGCAGCTAAAGCCGTCCGCCGATCAGCTGATGCCCGTCGATACAGGCGATCGCGCAACACCGCGCAACGGCTCTTAATAGGAGCATTGATCTGTCCGGATCAATCAGGATGATCGGGCGGAGATGAAAGACGGCTGGTTTTCAGGCGCTCCGTCATAATTCATGATACAGACGCCTCACTTCCTGTCTGGGCCGACGCTCCGAATCATCAATTATTTAATTGTGAACTTCTCAACGATGCGCAAATGTGCAATAAATCAAAAAGTATCGGCGGAAAGGGAGAAGAAACGGAATAAGGGATGAGGACGATGACGTGAGAGAGAGAGAGAGAGAAAGGGAGAGAGAGAGAGCGGCCCAGGAAACGTGGAGACGGCGGGAAAGGGCCATGATTCCGTCTTCAGAGGGCGGGATTCGCTCCTCCACCGCTAGCCTCGATGGAGCTACACCTATAGTGAAGAAGAGGAGGAAGATGATGAAGAGGAGGATGATGATGATGGTGGTGATGAAGAGGAGGATGAAGAGGAGGATGAAGAGGAGGATGATGATGATGGTGATGAAGAGGAGGATGAAGACGAAGATGATGAAGAGGAAGACGATGAAGATGACGAAGAGGACAAAGACGAAGACCAAGATAACGAAGAGGACGATGATGAAGATGAAGGTGACGAAGAGCTTTGTTTAACGGAAGCAAACGAGTCCGTGTTAGCCTGCTAGCGCGGGAAACGGGAGTTAATCGGGATCTCAGTTTGAACCGGGATTGAACCGGGATTGAACCGGGATTAAACCGGCATTAAACCGGGATTAAACCGGGATTAAACCGGCATTAAACCGGGATTGAACCGGGATTGAACCCGGAATCCCCCCTGTTCCTGGCGGCAGCGCGTTAACGCAAAAACTCTGATTGAGCGCCCAGTACCGAACGCAGCGGTGATCGATTGGTCTTGCCTGGTCGCCTCTCCGCCGTCGTCCCCACTCGTCCCAGTTCCGGCACCAGTCACATGACGTCACGCTCACCTGAGCGCCCGTTAGTGACGTCACCGGGCGCGCTCACTTTAGCGCCCGTTGGTGACGTCACCGGGCGCGCCCCCGCTCCCTGGAAGAGGCGGGAAAACGGGCCGCCAAAAACGACGTTTTATTCAGGAAAAGACGATTAAAAACGACGAAAACAGCGATAACACGGACGGTAGCTGGCGAAGGTTAATTACGTGTTTTTATGCGGATTATTAAGGAGCTGTGACGCCTTCAGGAACCCGTTAAAAGTGTGGGAGAACTTGACGTCCCTCCAAAATCTTGCTTCGATTACGTGAGCTAGCGGCCTAGCATCTGGGAGGCTGGCAGGAGGAGGACGGGGGGGGGGGCGACGGGAGCTTCTGACAGCCTCCTGGCAGGGTCCACCGGAGCGTTACGACATCCGATTCCCCCCCCTGACATCCGAGGATCGGGCGGGGGGGGGGGGTCAGGTGGTCTCGGAGGGAGCGCGTCTCCCGGGATCAAAGTCGGTAAAACCTCCTCTGAAGTTCGGCTCCCGGAAAAAAAAAAAAAAAAGAATCTTTAGTTGTGAAAGTTCGGCCGATGTTCTGTTCCGCTGCTGATCCGAGCAAACTGGGAGCTGATCTGGTAGGGGGGGGGGGGGGCGGCGTGGAAACATCCGGGGTCACGGCGGCGGCTTTCAACACGTGCAAACGCTAAACGGCGAAGCTGGGGGGGCGCCACGGGTCGGCGATCCTCTCCCGGGGGCATCGTGGGCGAACGCGAGCGAGGATCGGCCGATGTTGCCCCCCCTTCCCCACTGACGGCGGCTTATCGTAGAGTCATCTGTTGAACCACGTTATAACCGCTCCCCACGCCCCCAGAACTCCCTCGTTATCGCGGCGCCAGCCAGCCCCGAAAAGAAAACCGCCGTAAAAGCCGCAGCGGCGGTGGCGAGGAGAGGGCGTCTTCCGTAATTGACAATAAAAATAATAACAATTAGCACGTGGCGGCGGCGCTAATGTCCCCGATCCTGCGTCGGCGAGGCTGCTTGAGTCGCTAATGCGGCGTAGAGAGACGCAGCTGCTGTAATCAGACGGAGTGAAGCTCCCGCAAACGGCGCCGGTGGCGGCGTTGGATGGTCACGTGACCTGCTGCTGGGGGGAGGGGAGGGGGTCGGGAATCAGCGTCACCTTCGGCCGCCCCTCGCCGGGGGGGTCAAGAGTCAAGAGAGGGTTAAGATGATGATGAAGAGGAGGATGATGATGGTGATGATGATGATGATGGTGATGATGGTGATGATGATGATGGTGATGATGGTGGTGATGATGGTGATGATGATGATGATGGTGATGATGATGATGGTGATGATGGTGATGATGGTGATGATGGTGATGATGAAGATGATGGTGATGATGGTGATGATGATGATGGTGATGATGGTGGTGATGATGGTGATGATGATGATGATGGTGATGATGATGATGATGATGATGGTGATGATGGTGATGATGGTGATGATGAAGATGATGGTGATGATGAAGATGATGGTGATGATGGTGATGATGATGATGGTGATGATGGTGGTGATGATGGTGATGGTGATGATGATGATGGTGATGATGATGATGATGGTGATGATGATGATGATGGTGATGATGATGATGGTGATGATGATGATGATGGTGATGATGAAGATGATGGTGATGATGGTGATGATGATGATGGTGATGATGGTGGTGATGATGGTGATGATGATGATGATGGTGATGATGATGATGATGATGATGATGGTGATGATGGTGATGATGGTGATGATGATGGTGATGATGATGATGATGAAGATGATGGTGATGATGGTGAAGATGATGATGGTGATGATGGTGAAGATGATGATGGTGATGATGATGATGGTGATGATGGTGATGATGATGATGGTGATGATGGTGATGATGATGATGGTGATGATGGTGAAGATGATGATGGTGATGATGATGATGGTGATGATGGTGATGATGATGATGGTGATGATGATGATGATGGTGATGATGGTGATGATGGTGATGATGATGATGATGGTGATGATGATGATGGTGAAGATGATGATGGTGATGATGATGATGGTGATGATGGTGATGATGATGATGGTGATGATGGTGAAGATGATGATGGTGATGATGATGATGGTGATGATGGTGATGATGATGATGGTGATGATGATGATGATGGTGATGATGGTGATGATGGTGATGATGATGATGATGGTGATGATGATGATGGTGATGATGATGATGGTGGTGATGGTGATGATGATGATGATGATGATGATGGTGATGATGATGATGATGGTGATGATGGTGATGATGGTGATGATGATGGTGATGATGATGATGATGATGGTGATGATGATGATGGTGGTGATGGTGATGATGATGATGATGATGATGGTGATGATGATGATGATAATGATGATGGTGATGATGATGGTGATGATGATGATGGTGATGATGATGATGGTGATGATGATGAAGATGATGATGATGATGATGGTGATGGTGATGATGATGATGATGGTGAAGAGCAGGATGATGACGTTGGCGGGCCCCGGCGGCGGTCGCCGCCTCCTCAACGACACGGCGTAAATTGAATCCAGATCCGTCGTTGCGGCGGCGCTCCGGAGGCCACGGGGAGGCTCCGCCGCGGTAATCCGGGGGAGACACCGCGTTAATGGAATTAGCGCGATAAGAGGCTCGGTCAGAGCGCCGCGCTTATCGCTGACATCCCAGAAAAAAAGCGAGAAAACACGCCGTTATCCGGCGACGGCCGCGTCCGGGGAGTCCCGGAGGATTAGACGCGCCGCGGGCGGGGATCGATGGTGTTTACGGCCGCCAATTGATCCCAGATGGGCTCACCAGGCGAGGGGGCGGGGTTTGTGAGAGGGCGGGGTGTATTGGGCTTGGAGGGGGCGGGGCTTGTAAAAGGTGGGGTTTATTAGGATGGGGCTATGAGGGGGCGGGGCTTGTGAAGGGGCGGGGTTTCTGGGGGGGTTGTTCACCTTCCTCGTGCGATCTGTCTAATCGGCCGAGGTCTCGCAGGAATCGGAGGCTCGAGCCGTCGCAGGTTGTTGTTGGGTTGTTACCACGGCAACCCAGAGGCGAGTGTCACAGCCGTGTTGGCGGTGCTCTGCTGCTCGACTCTGATGCATTCGCCGTCCACGTCGTTACGGGAACGGGCGTTTGAGCCTTTGAGGAAACCGAAAAATCCGGATTTCTGAAACACACGGTCCCGACAACGGAACAAAGGAGGAGGACGGACGAGTGGAAGGAGGGATGAGAGGGGAGGAAGAGAGGGCCTTCAAGGCTGCTGGGGGGAAAGAAAGAGAAGAGAGGAAGTAACGACAAAAACGAGGCGGAGGAGGGGAGGGAGGGAGGCGAACCACCGGAGCAACGAGAGCGGGCCGCGCTTTTAACGAACATTTGTCACCGCGGCAAACGAGAAAACTGTCCGAGCAACGTCTCGTTTGTCACCGCCGCTCCGAACTCCGACAAACAAACAAACAAAAAAAAACGAGTTCCCGAGGCTCCGCCTCTCCTCCGAGCTGGCCCCGCCCCCTAAACACAGCTGCTGCCCTGATTGGCTGGTTCGGACAGGAAGCTCGTGTAGCTTTAATGAGCTTTGATGTCCTTGATTTATGCTCCTGCCTGAACCTTTGATCCTTTGAGCTCGGGGCCCCTCCCCCATTGGTCGCCCGCGGACGCTGCGAATCCAATAAAATGCTAATTTTTCCCTCGGAAGACTCCGAGAAGTGCGACTGAGTGAAGAGATCGATGCCGGTTTTCAGAGGAAATATTTGTTTTAAGTCCGTCCGGAGCGCCGCCGCCGCTGAGCTATCGAGCGGCCGTAGGTGCGACCTATCAGTCAACGCCGCGCGGACGCCCGCCTTACGCTTAAGGTCGTCCGCCGACGACCGCTAACGAGCCGAACCCTCTTTGTGGCCAATTAGGCCTCGGGCGGGCGCGTATTTGTTGACGCGTCGTCTGTCCGTTAACGGCCGTGAGGATCGATTCCGCCGCCGA
>CAJVRN010000211.1:10277500-10280000 GCA_911728415.1 Lagocephalus sceleratus
GTGTGTGTGAGTGTGTGTGTGAGAGTGTGTGTGTGTGTGTGTGTGAGTGTGTGTGTGAGAGTGTGTGTGCGGAGGCCTGACAGCAGCCAGAGGCTTTACTCATTAATACAGGACAAGAGTGTGTATGAGTGAGAGTGTGTGAATGAGTGTGTGTGAGAGTGTGTGTGTGTGTAAATGAGTGAGTGTGTGTGTGTGTGTGTGTGAGAGTGTGTGTCCCAGCAGGGTTTTTTCGGAGGAGAACCCAGAACTTTCTTCGTTTCTGTCGTTTCCTCCCAGCTAAAATATTCTGTCAGATTCAGATGAAGTTAATCCGAACAGATTAAACCGGGTTAGCGTCGTCGTAAACAAAGGTGTTGAGTCCTTTGAGCGATATTTTTTTGTTTTTTTGGGTTTTTTTTGGTCAGAAATAATTGATTGTTTTAAAAACACGACGTCTTGTTGCTGAGGAAACGTTGGCTCATTCATTAGCGCACAAAAATGAATGTTAACATTGTTTTTATGCGATTTTTCTCCCTTAATTAGAGGTTTGATTTAATGTCTGTAATCAAACAATAATAAGAATTTCTAGATCCTTGTAATAAATAAAATACATATTTTTTTTGTGTATTATGTAAATCCGTATTTTTACTCTTTTCTCAATATTAACAAGGAACTAATAAATACAATAACATTAAAAAAACAAACATGATCATTTCTGAAATTATTTGAAGCTCTTTTTATCTTAATTTGTATATTTGTAAGGAAAAAATACGTCGACAATAGCATTGATTTATTCCACATGTGAACATTTCTATTGGGAACATTTATTAAATAAACTTTTATTAATAAAACCAATCAAACAGATTTTTTTTCGCAGCATCTGTTCATAAAAATTCGTTTTTCGCCGTTAAAAGTTTCACGCTTTTGTCTTTTCTCGTCTTTTCTTCTGCGGTCTACATTTTTATGAAGGATTTGCTTAAAGAATTCCATTTAAAGATACCAGGAAATTGAGTAAAATGACTTTTCGGGCTAATGAAAGAGTCAACGACGTCCCTGCTGGCGAAAGAGGAGTTCCAGCAGAAAATGTGCTTCTGCCTTCAGCCACTTCATCAGTTTAATTACTTTCACTAAGAATTAATCAAGTAATTTGACTTGACTTTAATTATAATCTCACCTTCTAAATATTCTCTCTAATCTTCTCCCAACGATCTAAAACACCTTCTTTCTCCTCCTCCGGCGGCGTTTTGTGCGGCCGGCCGGTTTCTCCGGTCCTTCTCAGCCCACTTCGGCGGCTAACCTCGGCAACCTTTTCCGACACAATTTCATAACAGAGCGCTCCGTCTGCGCCGCGTGGGAATAAAGCTAATTATAAAAAAAACCTTGACCTTTATGTCGCCGTGATTACAGCTTTTATTTGGAGACGCTCTGAAACCAGGCGGGCAAGCCACAGCTACAGCCCAGGGCTGGGGGCGGGGCCACGGGTGGGGGGGAGGAGCCTGGCAACGCAGGGGCGGGGCCACGGGGAGGGAGGAGCCTGGTAACGCAGGGGAGCGGGTAGAGACAAAGGGGAGGGGCTTGGTGTCACAGGGGAGGGGCCAGGGACCAAGGGGATGGACCAGGGGGAGGTGCCTAGTACCAGGGGGAGGGGCCTGATACTTGGGGGAGGGGCCAGGGGAGGGGCCTGATACCTGGAGGAGGGCCCTGATACCAGTGGGAGTGGCCTAATACCTGGGGGAGAGGCCTGATATCTGGGGGAGGGGCTGGGGATGGGGCCTGATGACTGGAGGAGGGGCCTGTTACCTGGGGGAGGGGCATAATACCTGGGGGAGGGGGCTGATGCCTGGGGGAGGGGCCTGATACCTGGGGGAGGGGCTGGGGATGGGGCCTGATGACTGGAGGAGGGGCCTGTTACCTGGGGGAGGGGCATAATACCTGGGGGAGGGGGCTGATGCCTGGGGGAGGGGCCTGATATCTGGGGGAGGGGCTGGGGATGGGGCCTGATGACTGGAGGAGGGGCCTGTTACCTGGGGGAGGGGCATAATACCTGGGGGGAGGGGGCTGATGCCTGGGGGAGGGGCCTGATATCTGGGGGAGGGGCTGGGGATGGGGCCTGATGACTGGAGGAGGGGCCTGTTATCTGGGGGAGGGGCATAATACCTGGGGGAGGGGGCTGATGCCTGGGGGAGGGGCCTGATACCTGGGGGAGGGGCTGGGCGTAGCTGGACCTCCATCCTCTGGTCCGTCTCTTCGATTTCTGAGCGAGCGAACCAGAACCGTCGTCGCCGCTGGTCTTCGCCAGGTGCAGCGGTCATGTGACCTGTTTTCCCGTCCGGACGAGGGGGGCTCTGTTATTATTTTCATCTTCGCCGCTCCGCCGTGCCGGTGTCCATTAGGCGAACTCATATGCAACAATATGCAGATTCCTCCATTTGCACGGTCCATAAATTCCTCCGGGCCTTCTGCTACATCACCGCTACCGCCGCCGCTGCCGCCATCACCATCATCACCATCATCACCATCA
>CAJVRN010000211.1:10285000-10287500 GCA_911728415.1 Lagocephalus sceleratus
GACGGCGATGTCAGGAGGCACCGACGCCATGACAACAGGTGGAGACCTTGAGCCTCCATCACCTGCTGGAAGGTGTGTGTGTGTATGTGTGTGTGTGAGTGTGTGTGTGTGTGTGTGTGTGTGAGTGTGAGTGTGAGTGTGTGAATGTGAGTGTGTGTGTGTGAGTGTGTGTGTGTGAGTGTGTGTGTGTGTGTGTGTGTGTGTGTCTCTGAGTGTGTGTGTGTGTGTCTGTGTGTATGTCTCTGAGTGTGTGTGTGTGTCTGAGTGTGTGTCTCTGAGTGTGTGTGTGTGTCTGAGTGTGTGTGTCTCTGAGTGTGTGTGTGTGTCTGTGTGTATGTCTCTGAGTGTGTGTGTGTGTCTGAGTGTGTGTCTCTGAGTGTGTGTGTGTCTGAGTGTGTGTGTCTCTGAGTGTGTGTGTCTGAGTGTGTGTCTCTGAGTGTGTGTGTGTCTCTGAGTGTGTGTGTGTCTGTGTGTGAGTGTGTGTGTGTCTCTGAGTGTGTGTCTCTGAGTGTGTGTGTCTCTGAGTGTGTGTCTCTGTGTGTGTCTCTGAGTGTGTGTGTGTGTCTCTGAGTGTGTGTGTGTCTCTGAGTGTGTGTCTGAGTGTGTGTGTGTGTCTCTGAGTGTGTGTGTCTCTGAGTGTGTGTCTCCTCCCCAGCGTTCCCTCTCATCATTCCCGTGTGTTCCTGATCACGGAGTGCTGCTTGACCTCTGCTGTGACCTCACTCAGCCGTGTTTGTTGTGTCTGGACCCCTGACTCCGGTGACCTCTGACCCCTGCCCCCTCCACCTGTGTGGGTTGATGGAGCTCCTTCCCGATGAGACATGCGCCGAGCTCTTGGACATTCTGGACGAATCCCCGGTCAACGTTTGCTGACCTTTGACCTCTGGTCTTCCTCGTCCTTCTGTTCTCTCCGCTGTTGCTGATTCGTTTTCCTCCGAGTTTAACTTAAACCACAAGTGTCCCCATGTGTCCCCCCATGTGTCTCACAATGTGTCCCCCTAATGTGTCCCCCCATGTGTCCCACAATGTGTCCCCTAATGTGTCCCCCATGTGTCCCACAATGTGTCCCCCATGTGCTTAATGTGTCCCCCATGTGTCCCCCTCTATGTCCCCCATGTGTCCCCCATGTGTCCCCCTCTATGTCCCCCATGTGTCCCACAATGTGTCCCCTTTTGTCCTCTTCTATGTCCCCCAATGTGTCCCCCTATGTCCCCCATGTGTCCCCCTCTATGTCCCCCATGTGTCCCACAATGTGTCCCCTTTTGTCCTCTTCTATGTCCCCCAATGTGTCTCCCCATGTGTCCCCCATGTGTCCCCCAATGTATCCCCCAATGTGTCCCACAATGTGTCCCCATGTATCCCCCAATGTGTCCCCCAATGTATCCCCCAATGTGTCCCCCATGTATCCCCCAATGTGTTTCCCCATGTGTCCCCCATGTGTCCCCCAATGTATCCCCCAATGTGTCCCCCAATGTGTCCCCCATGTATCCCCCAATGTGTCCCCCAATGTGTCCCCCATGTGTCCCCCAGCGTGTCCCCCAATGTGCCCCCCAATGTGTCCCCCAATGTGTCCCCCATGTGTCCCCCAATGTGTCTCCCCATGTGTCCCCCATGTGTCCCCCAATGTATCCCCCAATGTGTCCCCCAATGTGTCCCCCATGTATCCCCCAATGTGTCCCCCAATGTGTCCCCCATGTGTCCCCCAATGTGTCCCCCAATGTGTCCCCCATGTGTTCCCCAGTGTGTGTCCCAATGTCTCTCCCTCTGTGTTCCCCAGTGTGTCCCCTTTATGTCCTCCTCTATGCCCTCCATTTGTCCCCCATCTGTCCCCCTTGTCCCTCAATGTCTCCTTTATGTCCCCCCAGACCCCCCCCATGTCCCCCTTGTCTCTGCCCCTGTCCCCTGTTCTTCTGTCCCCACCCTCTCAACTCTGGAGTCTCGTCCTCTCCCCCCGACGCTCCGGTTCCTCCCAGAAGTTTTCCGGCGTCTCTGAACTCCCGGGAACTTTCCTGGCGTGGAGGACGTGGACGAAGGTGTCGTTCCTGAGGGACAGCCGGTTCCGTCCGGACCTCAGCTGCCCGATGGCAGCGGAACACAGACGGTCCCCATAAATATGGATGTCCACCAGGCGCCTGTCCCCCCGGCGCTCGCCGCGCTTTGTGCGCCGCCGCCGCCGTCTGAGCGTCGGCCAATCACGTCACGCCGCTCATCAATAAACATCCTCAGATGCTCCCGAACGTTCCCGGCTCCGGGACCCGTCTGTTGGCGCCGGCCTCCGGCTACCTGGAGCTGACCTTTGGTCTTCGGGCTTGTGGGCGGGGCCAACGCCCCCGTCTCAAAAACACCAAAGGTCAAAGGGGGCGGGGCCAAAGGAAGCGATCAAAGAGGCCTATGGGTCTCGGGGGGGCGGAGCCTGGGAGGAGTTCAGAAACGATCGGAACTGAAGTCGTCGTAGCGACGGAGGATGGGAGGGGTGAAAAGGGGGCGGGGCCAGAGGAAG
>CAJVRN010000211.1:10290000-10295000 GCA_911728415.1 Lagocephalus sceleratus
ACGAACCGCTCCGAGCCAACGGAAATCGTGGATTAACGAGCGGCCTTCATCGCCGCCCGACTTCCATGATCGACGCTTGACCCAAGGTCGAAGCCTTCGAAATCCGCCTCCAGCGAAAGTCGGAGCGCCGTCGTAATTCGCTGCTCCCTCTCCGGGTTTCTGCGTCCGTGTTTGTAGTTCGATTTCGGCAAAACCGCCGGATTAAAGCCCGACTTAATTCAGACGGATCGTCGGCCACGTTCGCTTATCGCTCCCTTTGAAGTCCCTCTCCTCCGCCCAGCGGACGCTCCCTCCCGGAGTCGTTTTCATCATCTTCCCATTATTTAAAGCGGGAAAATGCTGCCGTCTCATTACTTTTGCAATTATTCCGGTGGCTGTCAGGAAATGAGGCCTAATCGTGATCGGGAGACGGAGACGTTATTGTTTGACGGGATCCGTCGCCACGGCGGCGGCGGCGGCGGCGGCTGGATCCCTTTTATCGGCGCCGTCTTTCATCTGCCGGGAATTCTGACACCTTCGCCAGTCAATCCCACCGGTTGCTTGTCGGAGCGTCGACGGCTCAGACGGGAGTCGACGTTTACAACCGGGGGAGAAAAAAAAGGAACAAAATCGTTTAACGCCGGCGGCCGTCACAAAGGCGGCTTTATCCGCGGAAAAGCGGTGAAAGGATGGCGAAGTCGTTGAGAGGCTGATTAATTAACGTTATTCAAGGTTTCCTTTAATTGACGGGAAAATGAAACTGGGAAAGTGAATCTGCCGCAGCAGGAAGGAATCCGGCGTAAAGGGATTTGAAGACGAGCGGAACGCCGTCAGAGGGCGTCCTCGTAATCCGGTGAGTCATTCCCGGGCACGTTTGCTGGGTCTGACTCGACGGGAACGCCGCTCGACAGCCGGGGGGGCGGCTCCAGCCGTGGCGCTGCGCGTCCCGGGAACGCTCTGGGAACCGTCCTTCCGGGTCACCAAAAACAAAATCAGAAAATTCCACGGGAATGTGCTAACCAACATCAAGGCTGCATTCCTGGTTACTACTTGGATTTCTCTTTGATCTCCGGTATCGCGCCCTTTGATTCTAGGTCGACACTAAAAGAGCCGCCGTCTGCCCGTCCGATCCGACATTCCGGAAACCTCCCACCGTAGCGTTTGTAGAGGGTGAATCGGGAACAGGGAGCGGACGCACGGAAAGCCCTGAATTATTCACAGGAACGTCCGTGTCTTTAATTCGCGCTGCGAGCGACGTTCCGCGCTGGGAAAACGACCCAAGCGTCGCTTCGGTTTTCCATTTTTTTTCCGGCCCTGTCGCCTCCTTACGGATCACCGCGAAGTGCTGCTTAATTATTCGTCGCCGCGGGGCGGAATGTTCATTACGCCACAGCTAATTACGCCTCCTCTGTTCTAATCCCGAACAGCCGAGCGGACGCGGCGAGCGGTGGCTTACGTAACGGAAAGGCGGTTTTATCCATCACTCCCGGTTAAGATTAGACTTAATTACCTCGGCCTCAACCGGAGGACGCTCCCGGAAACGGGAACGTTTAGGTTGGAGAGGGTTCAAGTGAACAACACCACGGGAAAAAAGAAAAGAAACAAGCGCTTTAAGTGGGTGGAGTGTTTGATGAGCTCCATCCGGGGGGGCCGGGGGAGGGGTCAAGGGTCACCCTCCAGTGGCCCGCCGACCCGTTCCCGTTTTTAACACGTCGCGCCGGCGGCTTTCCGACGGCGGCGGCGAGGAAGCTGTACGAGTTTTTTTCTTTCTTCTGTCTAAGTGGCTCAACGGTTTCTCATTAAGCCTGGATTTTATTGATTCCCCTTGTTCTTCCGGGTGATTACACGTCCCTCGTTCCCTCGGGGGGGCGAGCGGCGAGGGAGACCCAAAGGGTTAACGACGGCGACGGAGCGACTCGGAGCGACTCGGAGCGACTCGGAGCGACTGCTCCCTGTTTCGGTGAAAGCGATTGAGGCTCTTTTGTTTGTCCCCAAGTTCCCCCACGATGAGTGTGAATGTTCAACGCCTAATGGAAGGGGGGCGGGGCGACCCGCGAGGGGGCGTGGCGAGTCGCGAGGGGGTGGAGCCCGTCGCCAGGGGGCGGGGCTTATCCTCAGGCCAGACGGAGACCGTGAAGCTGATGTAGCCTGGAATGTTTGCGTGAAGGAGATTTTCGGAGTTTTCAAACCGAGACGCTCCGCCCCCCCCCCCCCCAGCGCGGCCCTGGTCCCCCCTCCGGCTAACGGGGGGAAGAGCGGCTTTGTAGCAGCTGCGAGCTTCTCCCCGCCATCCCCGGAGCGCGCCGCTGCTCCGCGCAGCCGAGGAGAGCTCGACCCCGCCGCCGGCCGCCGCCGCCCCCAAAATCTTCAGCCGTCCGCGGATTCCGAGCGCGGCGTCCTCGGAGGAACGCCATGAATAATAGAAGACGCGTCTGAGGCCCGGAGCCTCGGCAAACATCGGGCGCCGGGGTTCATCCCGGTCCCCGGCGCCCGGGAACGTCTTCAGAAGCTCCTCCGGAACGCCGACTCGGAACGCTCCGGCCTCCGATTCCGCGATTAATCCGGCGGTTTAACCTCGTCGACGATTCCCGCCGTCTTTTCGGTCACTCCTCGGACCCCCCCCCCCCGAGGGGGCGGGGCTTAGGAGCCGTCTTCCGTGATTAATTCCCAGACGTCGGCCCTCCCGGCGCCTGTTTTCGGCCCCTAACGAGCTCGGCGCTCCGGCTGTCTGCGGCTAACGAGCTGCTTCCTCCCCGTCGTTAGGCGAGGAGCTAATTAACACGCAGGTGTGACAGCAGACTCAGGTGCTCCCGCCGCCACGGCGACGGCGGTGTCAGCCGCCGTGTTCGCCCGCTCGCGCGCCTGACACTTCCCCAACAAACTTCAGCGCAACTTCGGCGGTTTGTCGACAGCGGGAACGCTTTTCGCCGGTTAGTTGGAGTCAGGAAGGGGAGGTGGGGGGGGGGCGGGGGAAGGGAGGGGGGGTCACATGACCCACCTGTCATCAAAGCAAACCCGCCGCGAGAGGAACAACAAAGCCTCACGATCAAATTATCGTTAACTACACCTGCCGACATGAAAGGAGCCAGAGCCCCTGTTACCGTGGCAACAGGCTGATGGGGGGCAAAATCAAAGAAATTACAAAGACAGGAGATTAATCACAGATCAACGGAAAGATCAAAGCCCGCAGAAGCTCCGCGAGTGAACGGAACCGCTGGAAAAAGTTTTGAACTTTTTAATGTTTTAACTTTCAGGTCAGAATGTCCTCGTCTCCTCGTCCCCTCGTCTCCTCGTCTCCTCGTCTCCTCGTCTCCCTCGTCTCCTCATCCCCTCGTCTCCTCATCTCCTCGTCTCCTCGTCCCCTCGTCTCCTTGTCCCCTCGTCTCCTCATCCCTTCGTCTCCTCATCCCCTCATCTCCTCGTCCCCTCGTCTCCTCATCCCTTCGTCTCCTCATCCCCTCATCTCCTCGTCCCCTCGTCTCCTCATCCCCTCGTCTCCTCGTCCCCTCGTCTCCTCGTCCCTTCGTCTCCTCGTCCCTTCGTCTCCTCGTCTCCTCGTCTCCTCATCTCCTCATCCCCTCGTCTCCTCATCCCCTCATCTCCTCATCCCCTCGTCTCCTCATCCCCTCATCTCCTCATCCCCTCGTCTCCTCATCCCTTTGTCTCCTCATCCCCTCGTCTCCTCATCCCCTCATCCCCTCATCTCCTCATCCCTTCGTCCCCTCGTCTCCTCATCCCCTCATCTCCTCATCCCCTCATCCCCTCGTCTCCTCATCTCCTCATCTCCTCATCCCCTCATCTCCTCATCTCCTCATCTCCTCGTCCCCTCGTCTCCTCATCTCCTCATCCCCTCGTCTCCTCGTCTCCTCGTCTCCTCCAGGACTGATCCTCCTGAACTCGTCCACACGGACCCTCAAACGTCCTCCGTCCCTTTCCCGTCTCTTCACCTCCTCCAAAAGGATTTTAAATCCTAATTTAACCCGCCGCTAACTTCAGAGCGGCCTCAGCGCCCCGTCAGGCCGCGGTCGGAAGCCCCCCCGCCGCCGCCCCGGGAGGCGTCCTGAGAGGCGGGAACGCCGTCCGGAACTTCCCGGACTTAATAAGTGAATCATGGGCGGCGGCGTCGGTAAACGAGGGATTAGCAGCAGCGGGTTTATCGGGGATTAAAGCGTGACGGACACTATCTGTGCCCGTCCTAATATTGACGGACATATTGTTGTGCCCCCCCCGCCTGTTTTCTCTTGTGTAAACTTATTAAATCTGAATCCCCCCTCACCCCCCCTCACCCCTCCTCCCCCCTTCGCCCCCCCCCGCCGTCGTAAATTGCTGTTGTTCAGACCGACGGCGCTCCGATTGTGAAAAGTGGCTTAACGCTCTCACTTAATCCCACAGCGGACGAGTGTAGTGGGGGGGGGCTGGGATGTGCCCCCCCCCACCCCTAAATTACTACCCACTGGTATCTAACGCGCCGGATTACACCGGATTAACGTTTCATCCGACGACCTGATTAATGCAGCTGCTGTTTGGAGGAAGGTCAGAGGTCACGGCAGGGTGGGGTGTGTGTGTGTGTGTGTGTGTGTGTGTGTGTGTGTGTGGGGGGGGGGTCCATCTATTTCTACTCAGACTGGGATGAGACCAGTTTCTGTCTGTTGTGAGACTGGGGGGGGGTGTTTGTGGGGACGCTGGAGCCGCAAGGCATCATGGGGGACCAGGTGTTGACTTATCGCCATAGCAACAGGAAGCCCCGCCCGAGGCCCCACCCCCCCGACAGGTACAAGCTCACAGAGGCCCCCGAAACAGAACCGCCGGTCCAGCTCCCACCAGAACTCCCAGTAAAACCACCAGACCTGCTTTAAAACCATCGTCATTAAGATTCCTTTGATGATTCAGACAGTTTGTCTGGGTTTGATGTTGATGATGTCATCAGATCAAAGCACAGGTGGGATGAAAGCATCATTAAAAAGCCCCATCCAGGAGCCCGGCTGCTCCCGCCACGCCTGCAGAGGACGTCCGGGGCCCTC
>CAJVRN010000211.1:10297500-10330000 GCA_911728415.1 Lagocephalus sceleratus
CAGCGAGGGTCAGCGAGCGAGACGAGGAAGTGAAGAATCCTGGAAATCTTCCTCGCCCGGCTGAGCGAGGTGAGCGAGTCCTCGCTCCTGAGTGGGAGGACGGAGCGGCGGATTATTCATCCGGAGGTGAGGCGCTGGCCCCGCCCCCCTCTGCTGGCGCCCCGGGGTCGCCGACAGAGCTCCAGAGGTCAGAGGTCAAACACTGCAGATGCGAGGAGCCGTGTTCGCCAGACCGATGTTTGTCGGGACGAACCTGCGCGAATCATCGTGTCAGCTGGAGGAAGTTTAAACACACACACACAGAGACACACAAACACACATTGAGACACACACACATACAGACGTACTTTGAGAGACACACACATATACACTCACACACACATGCAAACACGCACACACACACTCTCACAGAGACACAAACACATATACACACACACTATTACACACACACTCTCACAGAGACACAAACACATCTACACACACACTATTACACACACACTCTCACAGAGACACAAACACATATACACACACACTCTTACACACCCACTCTCACAGAGACACAAACACATATACACACACACTCTTACACACACACAAACTCAGAGAGACACAAACACATATACACACACTGACACTCTTACACACACACACAGACATACTCAGAGAGACACCCACACACACTCTTACACAAACACACAGAGACACACATATACACTCTCACACAGACACACTCTTACACATACACTCACAGAGACACACATACACACTCACACACTCTTACGCACACACACACTGCAGGGTTTTCGTTGGAAAACAAAGAGATCAAAGGCACAAAAACGTAAACGTGGGGGATTAAATCTGATTACACATGTTAGTGGGGGAGGGGGGCGGGGCCAGCATCTGTCTGGATTACTCCATCAGCCCCGAGGCCAAAACCCATAAATGTTTCGTCTGGGATTATTTGTGCGATCACATTACCGTCCTCACGCTAATGCCGTCGTTAACCTACATATTCAGCGTTCCCCCGACATCGGCGCCCGTCGGCCATCGTCGGCTCAGAAGTTTCGAGCTCCGCCAGCGCCGCCGTCGCTAGCTCTTCTTTACCCTCGATGTTCTAATCTCGTAAAGTTTCAAACAGTCTGAAGACGTTAATCCCTCCGAAGGCTACTTTAGCCTCGTTAGCTGCGGGACTGTTTTAACGGCGTTAGCTTTGGTCACGTGACTCTGGACTTCGGATTAAACGGGAAGTGAACTTCCCAGCTGTCGGGATATTCTCCTTGAACTTCCCGTTGTGATTCCCCTTGATCTTTTATAAAACCTGACATTAGCTCCATGGCTAATTGGGCTAGCATCATTTCTTTGATTTCTTTGACTTTTCTTTGATTGTTCTTTGATTTTTCTTTGATTATCGAAAGTTCTGTAATTTCAGAAATTGCTGGTTCAAAGTTTCTGAAGTCTGATTATAATTCCAGGTGAGCATTAAACAACATTTAGGCTCTTAAAGATTCCGATGAAAACCGCTTCTCTTGACTGTCAGGGTCGTCGGAAAACTCCGCTCTTTGTTTCGACATGTTTCCGTTAATTGGTTCGACTGGAATGAAAAGACGTGAATGCCGAGAGGAGGAACACGACGCTCCGAGCGGGCGGGCTTTAAAAGTTGTCGCTCGCTTTTGTTTCCTTAATCGCGCCGTCGAGGAGATAATTAGACTCTCCCCGAAACACTCGCACTTCCGCGTCGACGGAAAACATCAGAAGCCGGAACGTTGACCTCTGGACCATCGGAGAACGGGAGCTGGAGCCGTCCCAGGGAGCTGGAAGTTGAACCGGTGATCCCGAGGGACCGCTGGGGTCCCCGGAGCGAGAGTTCGCAGCCCGAGCCCTCGACTTAATCGTTGGCTGTTAGCTCGAAAATGCGAAAATCGGAGGAGTACGTCGGAAAACCCGGAGCGTCGATGGATCCCGATGAGGAAGGATCCGATGTTTATCCGAGGAAGGCTCTCTGTCACGACTCCATTTTACCTCAACTGACAAACCAGATTAGCGCCAGGAGGCTAAACTCTGTGTGTGTGTGTATGTGTGTGAGTGTGTGTGTGTGTGTGTGTGTGTGTGAATGTGAGTGTGTGTGTGCTCAGCGGTCCGTGTGTAGGCGGGACCTGTGTGGGTTGCGGGGCAGCGTCTCATTGGCTGCCGACAGGTGTGTTTTCTGACTGGCGGCTCTCTAATGAGCGCCTGTGGGAATCGGACTACCGACCTGCGCAGGAACGCGCCCGCGGGCGAGGAGCCCCCCCCCCCC
Source organism: Lagocephalus sceleratus (assembly GCA_911728415.1). Lineage (NCBI taxonomy): Eukaryota > Metazoa > Chordata > Actinopteri > Tetraodontiformes > Tetraodontidae > Lagocephalus > Lagocephalus sceleratus. The sequence goes on from CAJVRN010000211.1 coordinate 10,299,794, forward strand.
TCCCCCTTCCCCACGCCGCCCCGGCCAGCTGAGGCCCGCGCTGCGTTCAGGGCGAGGCCCGGAGGGGCGTAAACGCCAGCTTCCTCTGACTAAACCCGCCCTCGGCCCGACTATAAATACCAGCTTCGACCTTCGACCTCCGGAAACAAACGTCGTTTAATCAAACCCGGCGAACGCTCGCCGTCTCCCCGCTTCTTCAATCGTTTATTTTGTGGTTCGCCTCTGTCGCCCAGCGGGAGGTCATGTGACCGGCGTTCCCGAGGCCTCTATTCCAGCAGCGCGAATCCGGATCAAAGGGCCGATAATTACCTCCTAAACGACGAATCCTCGTTCCCGCTCCTCTCAGACGACGCTTCCTTTTATTTATCTTTACATTGGCGACGATCTCTCTCTTAAATCTTTTAATTTCGTCTTCACGGTTTTATCTTCAGAACTAAGAAGGAACTCTAATCGTTAAAAAACAACTTTTCTGTTCACATTTCAGAGTTAATGCTGCTTTACACTTTTGAGAATTCCCTCTCGCACACTTCAGTTATTTCTTGACATCAAAGACTGATTTCATCGATTGATCTCATTGATTTATCCCATTGATTGATCTCGTTGATAGATCTCATTGATTGATCTTTGATCTCATTGATTGATCTTTGATTGATCTCTTTGATTGACAGCTGGTTGTAAACAGGGGTTACAACCGTTTGAGGATCTTTGACTCTGAACAACGTTGATGGTCGTCCGCAGCTAAAAAACACGAATTCAGAAGTAAACGTTTTATTGATCGAGACGCTTTAGAGAACGAAGGAGGCGGATGAGTACGGGGGAGGGGGGGGGATGAGAGGATGAAAGAGGGGAAAACGGGAGAGAACAGAGAGTTCTCTACTTGTTTGTTTTTAGAAGCTAAATCTAATTGTTGGATTTGTGTAAACAGGAATCAGCTGACAGGAAGCATCATCTGTTCAGGTTCCCGTGACCCCGCCCCCCCCTCGTTCCTCCTGCCCTCTGATTGGTCGGCCCCCCTCGGCTCGCTAATTAAGCTGATTGACTGTAAACTGCAATTAGGGCCGATCGGCTGAACCTTTAAGGGAGCAGCCGTCGCCGTGGTTACCGGATTAGAAGACGCTCCGTCTGGCTAACTGATTCGTTTTTGGTGGCTTTAACTCGATTTGAGGCCGGCGGGAAGGTGGGGGGGTCAACGGTCTGGGCAGGGGGGGGGGGTCAGAGGTCACCTCCGGTAGCCTCCGGTAGCCGCCGTTAGCTCCGGGTTAGCCGACCTTGCTTCCGAAGCTCGAGTTTGTCCGCCCCGAGCTCGAGCTTTGATCCTCCCTGACGAGCTTTGATCCTCCCGCCTTCCGTTCCGTGGATGCCTGGGCGTTCACGGAGAAGCCGCGTCGCTGGCGTTTAATTGGATCCATTCCGCCGGCGCCCGTCTCTTCCCCAGATACGAGCGTTCCAGGATATGAACCGTCAATATTATCTTAAACGGCCGCTAATGCGCCATTGTGGCGGGCGCGTACACAAGCGACTCACAATCCAGCACATTAGGTCCAATCAGCCCCCCGCCGCCGTCTGGAGCGCCGCGCTCACCTCCGGAAGGACGCTGATTGCCGACGCTCGTGGTTGTGCTGCTCCGTTGTAATGCGACTCATCAGGAGCCTTTTCAGCGCTCCGAGCGCCGCAGATGTTTTGATATCAGTCGGCTGATTATTTTGGGGACGAAAACGCGAAACGGGCGGGCGCCGGGACCGCCGACAAACGAGCGGAGGGTTTTACGTTCGCGAGTCGAGGCGAAAACGACAAAAGAGATGATCCGAAGCTGCTCCTGGAGGACCTTCGGCCCCTGAGGACGAGGTCCTTGGTTGCTTTATTCCTCCGTCGTGGATCCAGATGTGCGGACGACGAGGGCGACGAGCCCAAACTTTTGGGAGGTTCCGAGTTGGGAGGGGGCGGAGTCAGAGGAACAAAGGGTCGGGATGAGGATCGGGGTCTGGGGTTAAATCAGGGTGACGCCCGCGGACTTCTGAATAATCTCGTCTGTCCTCTTGTAGCAGTAAATTAATCCTCACTTTGATAACAGTTGTTTAGGTTGTGCCATATAAGGGCATGGGCGGGGCCTGTCCAGCCGATAAATGAGCGTTTTACCTTCACGAGTCAAGACAAAAACGACAAAAGAGATGATCCGAAGGTGCTCCAGGAGGAACTTCAGCCACTGAAGTTCTTGATCGTCGACCATCGTTTTGTCCCTCCGTCGTAGGATCCAGGTGTGCGACGAGCCCAGCCTTCTGGGACGTTCTGGGTTGGGAGGGGGCGGAGTCAGAGGAACAAGGGGTCGGGATGAATACCGCGGTCTGGGGTTAAGTGAGGGTGACGTCATCCATCTCTTCCGTCCTCTCGTAGCCGTAATTTAACCCTCACTTTGATACTTAACAGCTGTTGAGGTGTGTGCCCATATAAGGGCAGGGGCGGGGCCTGTCCAGCCTGAGGGGGAGGAGCCAACAGGCCGTCACGAAGCTTCTCTAAAAGGCCGCTAAACTTTACCTCCAAGGATTACTGGTGTTACCGACATGAGCGACATGAGCGTGTCCATAGCAACAGAAGTTGCGAGGCGAAGAACAAAGTGAAGTTCCGCCGCGCTAACCGCCTCCGTGGATGTGAGCAGCACCGCCGAGAGCCGACGGCGAATATTGATCAGGATATTAGCGCCGATCAGTCCGGGTCCACGCGGGCCGCGGGGTTAATTACAGAGAGGGATGCTGGGAAACAAACTTCCACCGGGGAGCCCGAAGACGGCTCCACAGGTGATGCGACAGGAATACGGCGGCGGAAAAACAAATCACGGAAAAGAGACGGCGGGAGGAATTAGCGGCCCGGCCGTTTCAGCCCGCCGCCGGTGCCAAACGGCGGCCGTTCAATTTCGCTTTTACTGCCTCGCCGTCTTTATTGCAGCAACCGGAGAGGACCAGAACGTTTGCTCATTTTCGCACGAAGTCGCAGATGGATTCACGCCGTGAAGCCCCGCCCACCCGGGGCGGGGGGGGGGTTTGTCTCGATCATCTCACCAGTTCATCCCAGTCCGGTCTGAACCGGATCCCAGTACGGAGGGAAAAACAGCGCCGTCTGAGCATTCCGCATGCAAATTCCGCCGGAATGCAAATTTTTAATAAAATGAAAATGAGGCCGAGACAATAAAGAGGAGGAAAAACGAGTCGCGAGCTTCTGTTACAAATTTAAAAGTTATTCTTTTGAATTTATCAAATAAAAGCTTTCGTTTCATTTCCCGCCGAAGCAATAAGAGCCAAGCGGAACCTGATCGCCACAGAAAAACGCCAAAACGTAAACGCCCGTCCGCCCCAAAATCAGGTTTGCCGCGGTTTAATCGCATCCGAGCGGAGAAGGCAGCATCCTGCCGGAGCGTGTCGGCGGGCAAAGCCGGTTAACGTCGGCTTCGGGATCCTCTCCCAGGCTGTTTTTAATGAACATCCAGGAGGACGACGGCTCCGTGTCCCGGCGGGCCCGCCCGGACACGTCGCCCGTCTCGTGTGACCCACGAAGGGAATCTAACGGAAGCGTATATTTATGCACCCAGAGCTCCTCCCCACCCGTCAACATCAGCTTCAAAGACTTGTTCAACTTTGAACATCTCTCCAAACGCTCCGTTTCCTACTTCCCCACCGCTGTGACGTAAGAGTTGGTCTGGTTGACTTCGCCCCCCGCGCTGCGTAACTCCTCCCACACGACCGCGGCTACCTGTGCTGCTCTACCCGTGGAGCCTGCCAACGCAGTCGCTCTGAGTCCGACTGACTAAAGCCCTCTGTTTTGTTTATTTATTTAAAATCAAAGTACTCTACTGATATTTCATTTAGACATCAAAGCACCAGAAAAGGAGCAGATCATGTCCCCTCTGAGCTTCGCGAATGAAACGTTGAAAAGGAGAAAAGGAGCCTGTTAATGTCCAATAACTTTTATTTTTATCACTATTGTCATTTGTGATTAAGTCCTGTTGTCCCGCTCCTGACATAAACCGCGCTGTTATCGTTTTATTTTTAATTTGAAATATTAAAGATAATGCTTATGAAATAACACTAATCGAGTTCACATCGCCGATTTGTCATCGCGTTGTTTAATCCTGTAAACTTTATTAAAGAAGAATAAGCCAAGACTGAGACAATTTTAGAGCATTGACATTGTGGTTCTATTCTCTTAGAACTCATTTAAATGTTTACACCCTCAAATTAAAATATGAAAGATGTTTTAAAGAATTTCTCTGATTGTCGTGATTAGTGGATTAGCCTCACACTCGCAGACACAAGATGCCATATGCAAAATCCATAATCCGGGATTTTATGATGTACCCTAAGCTGTTTTGAATAATACTTTATTGTCACAATTACATGCTAATGTCGACAACATGGGTGTTTATACACAGCCTGGGTACGAGCATCGGCACACAGATACTTGTTTACCGTCTCCTTTACGTTCTCGCTTTTTTTGAGTACAACGTTTTCGGAGTTGGAGAAGCTACAGTAGCTGCTGGGGAACGGAATAGATTCTCTTTTTTTTTAAGCCCGTCATCTGTTGTTGTAGATTGATTATCGATCCCGGCTGAGTCACATCGTCAAATACCGAAGTTTGTATTCAGTGTTTTCTTTGCTACTGTAGAAAAACGGTGGAGTGACATTTCAGCACATACAGCGCATCAATATTTAACAAAAAGTGGCAAAGAGGGAGCCTCTGAATGGTGTCTGCTCGCTTGTGGTTTTGGTTGAGGTAGCGCTGAAGATTAAAGTATCACAACTGCTCTTTGTTCACGGGTTTCAGTAATTACGACATTTATCTCTCCAAAACAATGTTAACTCAGACTTTCACATTCAAGTCATCTGTAATTTCTTTCTGTCAACAGAGCGTTTCAAGTGGGAGTATCTTTTTAGGATCAGGATTGTGTACATACGTTATGTAAAAACGTAAATAAATAAACATTTTACTTCATTTTAGTTGAGAACATGTTCTGATTGAAGACAGAAAATATATATATTTCTGTTAAATATAATCCAATTGGTGGAGATTTGAGATTAAAAGAAGATCTGAAATCCTGATTTATAAATGATTTCCTCTTGAACGTAATTAAGAATATAACATTGAGAATATAAAGGTTTTAAACATTAACCACGAACACACTTCCGGGGTTTTGGCGCCTCGACCGAGAGGCGCGAGCCCGTTCACTCTGAGTCACGTGCCCCTTCCCGCCTGTAGGTGGCGCTCAGAGCGCGAGGGACAGGCGGCGGCTTCAAAGAGAGAGAGAGAGGGAGAGAGAGATAGAGAGAGGTAAAGAGATAGGGAGAGAGATGAGGGGAGAGAGGGAGAGAGAGATAGAGAGAGGGAGAGAGAGAGAGAGGGAGAGGGAGAAAGATAGGGTGGAGAGAGTGAGGGAGAGAGAGAGAGATAGAGGTAGAGAGAGGTAGAGGTAGAGAGAGGTCGAGAGAGAGGGAGAGAGAGAGGTAGAGAGAGAGATAGAGAGAGAGATAGAGGTAGAGAGACGTAGAGGTAGAGAGAGGTCGAGAGAGAGGGAGAGAGAGAGGAGAGAGAGAGATAGAGGTAGAGAGACGTAGAGGTAGAGAGAGGTCGAGAGAGAGGGAGAGAGAGGGGGAGAGAGGTAGAGGTAGAGAGAGAGAGGTAGAGAGAGGTCGAGAGAGAGGGGGAGAGAGAGAGGTAGAGAGAGAGATGGAGGTAGAGAGAGGTAGAGGTAGAGAGAGAGAGAGAGAGAGAGAGGTAGAGGGAGAGAGAGAGAGAGAGAGGAGAGAGAGAGAGGTAGAGAGAGGTCGAGAGAGAGAGGGGAGAGAGAGAGGTAGAGAGAGAGATGGAGGTAGAGAGGAGTAGAGGGAGAGAGAGAGAGAGGTAGAGAGAGAAGTAGAGAGAGAGGTAGAGAGAGAGAGAGGTAGAGAGAGGTAGAGGTAGAGAGAGAGGTAGAGAGAGAGAGAGAGAGAGAGAGGTAGAGAGAGGTAGAGGTAAGAGAGAGGTAGAGAGAGAGAGAGAGAGAGAGGTAGAGAGAGAGAGGTGGAGAGAGAGATGGAGGTAGAGAGAGAGAGAGAGAGAGAGAGAGGTAGAGAGAGGTAGAGGTACAGTTGTTTCCTGATGTTTCTCTTCCACATTTTAAACTTTAGCGGCCGATTTTAACCGTTTGTGCCGCGAGAGAAGAGTTGCTCCTCTTCCTCTTCATCCCCTCCTCCTCTCTTCATCCTCCTCTCTTCATCCTCCTCTTCCTCCCCTCTTCCATCCTTTCGTTCGTATTAATTAATCATAATCGATCTTCGGGAGCGCCTCGGCCGGGCGCGCGTTGGCCCCGCCCCCTCCGCGGTCGAGCGAGGGGAGGGAGAGAGAGAGAGAGAGAGAGAGAGAGAGAGGGAGGGAGGGAAGCGCGCGGCTCCTCCACAGTGTGTCCGCGCGACCTGCTCCGTGGCGGACCCGCGACGCGGACAGAGTTCCAGGCGGCAGATCGGCGCCCGCAGCCGGCGTGAAAGTCCCCGCTCCCCCCGCTGACAACTCCCGGAGCTCCGCACATTTTTTTTTTTTTTTTTTTTTTTTTAAACCCCCCCAAAAAACATTTTTATTATTTTTTAACCGTCCCGGGGCCCCGACCAACCCCCCCCCACACCCACCCACCACCACCACCAGCGGAGGATGCTGTCGGGACCCGAGGAGCGGTGAGCGGCCGCCCCCTCTCCCCCGTCCGGACGGGTGTTCTCCCGGGTCGGTCACGCCGTCCACCCCCCTCCCGGAGGAACCAGAGTCACGACAGTGAACCAGGACCTGGAGGGATAATTACCGGTTCCGCTGGACCCCCCCCACCCCCCCATCTCGGCGTGGATTGTTAAATTTAGTTAATTTTTATTTTTTTCCCTGCCGGAGGCTCCGGGTCGCTCCGCCGGGGAGGAGCGGAGCGCGCGGCCGCGCAGGAGCGCTCAGATCCGGGGAACCCGCGCGGGTCGCGCTCGGTCCAGGTAGGAACTTCTCCCGGGATTATTTAATCCCGTTTAATCCGAACGTCCGTCCGTCACACCGGCCGTGACAGACGGACCCCCCCCCACCCCCGGGGGGGGGCTTTCGAGCACTTGTTGTCAAATAAAACAACATTTAAACGGGACGGGGGCTCGTTTCCAACCCCCCCGGGGATGGACGTCGATCCGCGGCGTCACCGATCGGCACTTGTCGGCCCCCCCCACTCGGTACCAGTAGGACCAGTACGACCCCAGTACGGGTCGGGCTCCTGAAGTGGACCCGGGGGGGGGTAAGGGGGGGAGGGGGGGGGTGAAACACCGGGGAAAGAGCGAGGGAGCCGGTCGTGATCGGAGGCGTCTTCCCACCGGATAATCCGCCTTCGGGGACGAGACTTACAGCAGCTCATTCATCCAGCAGATGGGGGGGGGGGCACGCCTCGATCACCCCCCCTCTGCTTCGGTCTGACCCCCCCCCCACCAGGGTGGTGGTGCACCTGTAGCCCCCCCCCCCGGTAGGTTATTCAATTTGAGCACCAACATGAATAAAGGCGTTAAACCCCCCCGACCCCCCCCCACGAGGGTCCGGTCCGTCCGGTCCCTCTGGATGGTGCAACACCCCCCCTCCGCTGGGGGGGGTGTTGGGGGGGCAGAGGGAGGGTATTGACATGCAAACCGCGTCCACCTTCCCCTGACAGGGAGCGGGCGCCTCGGCGACACCCCCGCCGGGAACGGTGTCAGCTTTGACCTTTGACCCCACCCCCCCAACCACCAACCCCCCCCACCCCCACCCAGAACGCCCGGGGGGGGCGCTCGATGAAGCAGCGGTCAGCGGGCGGGCTGCGTCGGCGGGCGTGTTTTGTAATCAACCATCAGCAGGTGTTGGGGGGGTCGGGCCGGGGCCGCGCGCACGCCCACGCCGCCACTTCCTGCGGCGCCGGCGTTCGTTTATTCCGGGAAGGGTTCGTCCGCGCGTGCGCTGGGATCGGGGCTGTGGTTCCCGAAGGGTGGGGGGTGGGGTGGGGGGGGGAGAGGAACGCCGGAGCGTTTCCCCTGACGTCCATCAGTGGAACCGGATCCGGGGGGGAGGAAGCGGGACCGGCGGGGAAACGGAGGTCGCCGTTGCCCAGGCAACGGAGCCACAACCCCATCGGGATCGGGACGACCCCGACATTCGCCCGGAACACCGCTAACCCCCCCCCCCCCCCCAGACGGCGCTAGGCCGCATCAAAGCTGCTGCTTTGATCCACGCGACCAAATATGGTCGGGGGGGAAGCGGAGGGGGCGTTCCCGAAGCTCGGGGGGGCGGGGCCGTCGATGTATCGGCGGATCGGTTGTCTGTGCGGGCCCGACGGGAGTGGGGGGGTCGGGGGGGCGACGGCGAGCCACATCTGCTCCCCGTTACGGCGGCGTGCGGCGGCGCGCCTCGTTTCGCCGCCGCTCCTTGAAATCGCTTCCAGAGCGCCAGATGAGAGGGCGCCGCGCTCGCCGCGCTCCCCTCGTAAATTACCCCGAATTCGCCCCCCCGAGCGCTGCGCGCGAAGTTTGTTCGGGCCTGACCCCGCTCCTCCCGCCTCCAGGCGGCGCCGAGAGGGGTCAGGCCCCCGCCCGGTTGCCGCGGCAACGGGGGTCAGAACCCAGAGTTTTTTCGACGATCCCCTCCGCCGCGGCGAAAGTGTCGACTTTGACCCCCCCCTTCCCCCTCACCCACCACCACCCACCATCGATCGATGGCGGTTGATCGTCCGGTCCCTGTCCAACCGCCCCGCCGCCCCGTCCTGGCCCCGCCCCCTCGCCGCCGCCGTCGTCGTCTGGCGTATAGAATAAATTCGCCACCGCGGATTTAAGCCCGCGATGCCTGATCTTTACTTCAGACCATCCTGCTGTTCATCTGCCATCCACTCCCATAATCCCCTTCTGCTGCTGCTCTCGCCGCCGCCAGCGGATCAGAGCGCGCGGTGTGTGTGTGTGTGTGTGTGTGTGTGTGTGTGTGTGTGTGTGTGTGTGTGTGTGTGTGTGTGTGTGTTGGCTGGAAAAGGTTATACATTTGATCCGACCTCAGTGCCTCTGAGCAAACACCGCGTCCACCGTCCAACGCGCGGTTCTCGGAGGGGCGGCGGTTCGGGCCTTCGCGCGAACGCTGCGGCGAAAGTGTGTCGGTAGACCGCGGCGGCGGCGGCGGCGGGGGAGGGCGGGGGGGAGGGGGGTGAGGCGTCGGCCCTCAGGTATGCTGGGGACAACAGATTGGAACCATTAAAACCAGTGAGTCAGCCTGCAGACATCCTGTGGCTCCAGTTTGACAGTAAAATGTGTCACACACGCGCACACACACGCACACACACACACACACACACACACACACACACACACCTGATACTTTCCCATTTGTTTACACAAGGTGTGGGACACCTGCCGACTCCTGTGACACATAAACGCGTCGCGGCGCCTCTGTGGTGACGACACTTCGCTTTTCCACGTTTGAGATGAAGTTCGGGCTCTAAAACGTTGAAGAAAAGAGAAACGTTAAAAACGCGAGCGGGCGCGTCGGCGAAGGCGGTCCTCCGGGTCGAGGACGGCGGGCGAAGCTCCAGGTTCGCCTTGTTCGCTCATTCCTGGAACCTGGAGTCATCGTGGACCTCTGAACACTGACGGGTCCTCAGATTGAGACCAGAACTATCAACACACACACACACACACACACACACACACACTCACACACACACACACACACACAGACACACAGACACTCACACACACACACACACACACACACACACACACACACACACAGACACACAGACACACTCACACACACACTCACACACACACACACAGACACACAGACACACTCACACACACACTCACACACACACACACAGACACACAGACATGCATTCACACAACACACACAAACAGATACAATCAAACACAAACACACACAGAAATGCGCATTCACTCAGACGCACACAAACAGACAAGTGTAAAAGCAACACACACACACACACACACACACACACACACACACACACACACACTGGCCTGTTTTTGTTGGTCGTGTTCTCGTGTCCATCCATTAAACAAACATCAGGTCAAAGGTCAAGGCTCCAACAGAATGTTTAAACTCCAGTAAAAAAACACTGGGAGCGCGAGGAGTGTGTGTGTGTGAGTGTGTGTGAGTGTGTGTGTATGTGTGTGTGTGTGTGTGAGTGTGAGTGTGTGTGTGTGTGTGAGTGTGTGTGTGTGTGTGTGTGTGTGTGTGTGTGTGTGTGTGTGTGTGTGTGTGAGTGTGTGTGTGTGTGTGTGTGTGTGTGTGTGTGTGTGTGTGTGAGTGCGTGAGTGTGTGCGTGTGTGTGTGGGGGGGTTGTTATGGAGATGCAGCTGAGCTGGGAGCAGAGAGGGGAAGCGGACTGGTCCTCACTGGTTCCGGTCCTGAGCGGGTTCGTGTGGGTTTGTCGTTCACAGCTTTGATCTGTGCTGATGCTTTGATGTCTGTCGACGCGTGTTGTTGCTTTGATGCGACCGCGCGGTGGGCCGTCGACGCGTCTTCCTCGTGACTTTGTTCTGCTGAAGCGGTAGAAACCGTCTCAGGGCGCGCGCCTTGTCCTCGTCCCGCCTCCCCGTGCGCCGGCGGCGGTCCCTCGACGCCTGGCGGCGTTCCCGTCGGAAGACGCGTACGTGAGGGCGAGGCGTCGACGGGCGCGGGGCGTCGACGTCCTGCTGGGGGGGGCGTAGTTGATGCGGAGACGCTCTGAATGTCAATGGGGAGGGCACAGCAGGGGGTCTTTTGTAATGTACACCCTTGGCCACGCCCCCTCTCTCACCGCGCCCCGCCCCCCATGAGGAGCCTTTGTCTCTCGCCCCATTCCGGGAGTCAAGAGCCCCCGCTGAGACGTGGAAACGTTACTGTCCCGACACGACCCCGGTGTCACACAAACAAGGACCGCTTCCAGTAGATCGTTGGCCGGCTCACACACACACACACACACACACACACACACACACACACACACACACACACACACACACAGGGACACACACACACACACACACACACTCGCGCGCGCAGTTGATGAGAAAGTTTCTGTGGGAAAAAGAGGATGAGCAATTTGTTTCCCCAAGGAGGGACAAAGACACTCACACACACACACACACACACACACACACACACACACACACACACACACACACACACACACACACACGTCAACATCTCACGACCTCCGGAGGTCCCTCGTGTTTCTGTTTACGCGACGCAGCTGCGAGCGGCGGGGGGTCCAGTTACGACCGGTCCCACCAGTCCAGCCTCTCCGCGCCGTCGGGGGGGGTCACGTGACGCTCCGTTCGCAGGAAGCGAGCGCGCGGGCCCGACCGACCTGTCGGACCGGTAAGAAAAAAAAAAACAAAGCGACGGCTCGGCTCCGGTTTCCACGGTGACGTGTGAAAAAGGTCTGGGGTCAAAGGTCATCGTGACTGGGAAGGTTTACAGAAACACGAGAAGAAAAGAAACCGCACACACACTCACACACACACACACACTCACATATAAACACACACTCACACACACACTCATACACACACACTCACATAAACACACACACACTCACACACACACACACACACACTCACATATAAACACACACACTCACACACACACACTCATACACACACACTCACATATAAACACACACACTCACACACACACACACACACACACTCACATATAAACACACACACTCACACACACACACTCATACAAACACACACACACACTCATACAAACACACACACACACTCATACACACACATGCACACACACGCAAAAATCTAATCTCACACACACACACTCACACACACTTGTACACACACCCACACGCACAAACACCTAATCTCTCACACACACACACACACACACTCACACAGAGACACACTCTCTCTCACACACAGACACACACACACACACAGACAGGTATTCAGAGTGAAACCGCCCACACAATCCTACACTCACACACGCCTAATTAATTGCGTGTGTGTGTATGAGTGTGTGAGATCAGGTGTGTGTGTGTGAGTGTGTGTGTGTGTCACCCTGATACTGGGAGGCCGTGCTGGAGGTGCTGGGATCTCTGTTTGTTTCAGTTTAACACCAGTTTTACTGGTTTTCGGCCACTTCTGGAGAACTGTTTACATTCCAGCCACCCGCACCGCCGCGGCCTCCGATTGGCCGGGCCCCCGGGTCACGTGACCCCGCCGCCCGCCGGGGAGGTCACCTGACTCGACTCCTGCGCTCCGATCCTTCCTCACCTCGTCTTCGTCGCTTCGGTAAACTTTGTGTTTTCGTGGCGTTCCTGTAAACGCGTGATTCACCGACCTTTGCTGGCGTAAATCGCTCGTTTCCCTCCAAAAAAATAAAAATGCGGAATGTTTCTTTATTTTACCTTTAAAACGAAAGAACGGAGGAATAAAGAAGACTGGAGGTTTTCCTTCACCGAACAGATGAACGCTGCCTCGGTGTCGAGGGTCTTTTCATCACATCTGTCTCTAGCTCTGTTTTGAGGCAACGCAGACGCACACACACACACATAGGGACACACACACACACCACACACACACACACAGGGACACACACACACACACAGAGGGACACACACGCGCGCGTGCGAGTTAGTGTATAAATGCTGCAGTAGATGAAGGTTGAGGGGGAGGAATGAAAGTGATGAGACTTCCTGTGTGTGTGTATGTGTGTGTGTGTTTGTGTGTTCGTGTGTGTGTGTTCGTGTGTGTGTGTGTGTGCGTGTGTTCTAAACTGAGGACATAAAAACTCTTGTCATTAACCTCCCTGACCCTCGGCAGAGACTTCTCAGACACACACACATTCTCTCTCTCACACACACACACACACACACACACACACACACACACACACACACCGCGTCTGAGATGAAAAGCTGCCAGAGGAGAACAAGTGATGCGGGGGGGGGTCGGCGCCCGCCCGTCCGTAGGCGCGTTCAAACGCCGCCGTCGTGACAGGACGGAACTCGGATCAGACATAAATCAGGGATCCGCCCCCCCTCCCCCCTCCCCCTCCCTCCCCCCTCGCGCCCGCGGCCGCCGCAGGTTCCCCCTGTCATCGGTAATTTCCTCGCAGCGGCGCCCGGTTTGTCTTCCTGTCAGAGCCGCCGAGCGGCGGCGGGAGGAAGTCATCAGTCCGCGCCGCACGGCTGCTCGCCGCCGAGCCCCGCCGCCCCCTCAGGTTCCTCCAACAACAGCGCCAGGCGTGCTCGCCGGCCCGCGGCGGCGGCGACACGACCCCGGGTCTTCCTGTCGTAGCGGCGCTCTAATCCGCCCCCCCTCCTCCCCCCCCCCTCTCTCTCCTCCAGAGCGCCGCCGCCGTCGGGCGAGGACATGGCGCCGCCGAGGCGGAGCGTCCCGATGCTGCTGGCGGTGGTCCTGGTGGTGTCCCGCACCGCCACCACCGCCGCCGCCGACATCCTGTACCGCGTCCCCGAGGAGCAGCCCCCCAACACGCTGATCGGCGGCCTGGCGGCGGACCAGGGCCTCCCCGACACGGGCCACCTGTACAAGCTGGAGGTGGGCGCGCCCTACCTGCGCGTGGACGGGAAGACGGGCGACATCTACACCACCGAGATCCCCATCGACCGCGAGACGCTGCGCGACTGCCGCAACCTGTTCGAGGGCGACAGGTGCTTCCTGGAGTTCGAGGTGTCGATCACCGACATGGTGAAGGGGCTGGGCTCGGGGCCGCGCCTCATCGAGGGCCGCATCGAGGTCCTGGACATCAACGACAACACGCCGCAGTTCTCCTCGCCCATCCTCACCCTCTCCATCCCCGAGAACACGCACATCGGCGCCCTCTTCTCCATCCCCATGGCGACCGACAGGGACTCGGGCGCCAACGGCGTGGCGGAGTACACGCTGACCGCCGGGCCGGACGCCGAGCAGCTGTTCAGCCTCCAGGTGGCGGTGGACTCGGACGAGAAGCTGCCCCAGCTGGTCGTCATGGGCAACCTGGACCGCGAGAGGAAGGACTCGTACGACCTCAACATCCGGGTGGTGGACGGCGGGAAGCCGGCGAGGGCGAGCTCCGCCCTGCTGAGGGTCACCGTCACCGACCAGAACGACAACCAGCCCAAGTTCGAGCGGAGCCTCTATGACGCCGACCTGCCGGAGAACAGCCCGCAGGGCCACTCGGTGCTGCAGGTCAGTGTAGTCAGGCTTTTATTCTGAAAGGTAAGTGGCGGGAAACGACTCCCCGTCTGGTCTTAATCCGGCGGCGAGCCCCCGACCCCTCCGCCGGTGACGCGAGGCGTCGACCGGCGGCGTCCCCCCGGGGGAAGGCGCGGTTCCGCCCCGGCCTTAATCTGGGTCTGCGGCCAGATTATCCGCGGGGCTTACGCCGATTATTGCTCTGGACGCGGCTCGCCGCCTTCCCGAAGAGCCGCGGAATTCATTCGGCTTAGCCCGCGCTTTGGGAGCGCCGCTCCCGGGGGCCGCTCGCCAGCTCGCCGACTCGCTCTCCCGAGGGGCGGCGGTCCCGTTGGCGTGCTTGAAGCTGCTCCCGGTCCTAATCTGGATTCGCTCGGCATCAGAACCTCCCCGCTCAGACGCTCCCGAGGTCGCCCGACCTGCCCCGCCCACCCGCGCGCTGCTCTCTCCTGATTGGTCCTCGGATTCAAACCTTTTTAAAACGTTTCTCCTGTTTTGATCCGAGCGTTCCGGGAGCATGGGAACCAGTCGGCCCCGCCGGTTAACGGTTAACTGGGGCTGGAACGCCGCGGACCTTGGAGCAAACGTGACCGCGACGCGGCGGCTGTCAATGATTCACCGCCGTTTCCATGGCGGCAGGCAGGGAACCGGAGCCGAAGGGCGGGCGTTCCCCCCCCGCGCGTAGACCGCGAATCGTTAGATGAGCCGCTCGACGCCCAACAGTCGATGGTTTGGTGGTTTTGAGCGGCCTCAAAAATCCATCGAAGGGGGGGGGGGAGGGAATGCTTCTCCTCTTGCCCCCCCCGAAGATTCGAGAGACATCCCGGCTCCGCCTCGCTTAAATACCACGGGTCCGCCGCCGCCGGCGAAGACGCGGAACGTCGACCGGGGACGTTTGAGGCGCCGTCCGCCCACGGAACGACCCGGGTGATGAGGGCGCAATTAAAGACCAACCCACGTCCTGCGGACGGTTCCGTTAACGAGCACAACCTCGGCGACGGTCGGCGGCTCCTAATCGACTTAATTACCTTCGTTTGCTTTGGGTTGGGGGGGGGGCGCGGAGCCGGACCGCGGCCGGCGTCCGTCTGTCCTCCGCCGCGTCCTAATGGGCCCGGAGGAGCCGAGGCCGTTCCGGTAATGAGAGGAACATTAACGTCCGCTCTTCTGCCAATTAGACGCCGCTGACCCGCCGCGCCGCCTGCACTCGCCGCCGCGTGGGTGCGCGCGTTCCGCTTTGATCGTTTTGCCCGTTCCGTTCCGCACGGCGGAACCCCCCCCGACTGGGAAAACACAAAAGGTGTTTGTAGTTCTCGATTTGTGACGCCTGTAGAGTCGGCGGAGGCTCGGGTGGAGGCCGAGTCTCTGAAGAGTTTCAGTCTCGTATCGGTTTGGGGGGGCGCGAGGTCAAGACGTAGGTCCAACGACGGCGAACATCTCCATCGGGACAGTCGATCACGACAGCCGGAGAAGGACAACGGTCTCAACGGTTGTTTTTGTCCTCTCGTAGGTCAGAGCCAACGACGCTGACACCGGGATCAACGGGGAGATCGACTACAGCCTTCATCAAGCTTCGGACACGGTCCAGAGGCTCCTGCGCATCGACCGCTCAACGGGCATCATCTACGTGAAAGGCCAGGTGGACCGAGAGGAGGAGAGCTTCCTCAAGTTCTTCGTGGTGGCCAGAGATCGAGGGCCCAACTCCAAGAACTCCAAGGTCCTGGTGACCATCAACGTGAAGGACCAGAACGACAACCTGCCGTCCATCGAGATCCGCGGCATCGGCCTGGTCACGCACCACGAGGGCGTGGCCAACATCTCCGAGGACATGCCCGTCGGCACGCCGGTGGCGCTGGTCCAGGTGTCGGACCGCGACGAGGGGGAAAACGCGGTGGTGACCTGCGTGGTGGCCGGGGACGTGCCCTTTCAGCTCCGGCCCGCGAGCGAGTCCTCCAACGACCGGAAGAAGAAGTACTTCCTGCAGACGACGACCTTGCTGGATTACGAGCGGATAAAGACGTACAGGATCGAGATCGTTGCGGTGGATTCTGGAAACCCGGCCCTGTCCAGCACCAACTCCCTCAGGGTCCAGGTCATAGACGTCAACGACAACATTCCCAGTTTCTCCCCCGCGCTGCTCCCAGTGGACTTTCCGGAGGGGAACGTCCCGGGCGAAAAGGTGCTGGACATGATAGCGACGGACGCGGACAGCGGCTCCAACGCCGAACTGTCCTACAGCATCATCGAGCCCTCCGCTCTCGAGCTGTTCGAAATCGACGCAAACACCGGAGAGGTGCTCGTCAAGTACGCGCTGAACCGGGAAGAGACGGAGCACTACAAGTTTCACGTGGCGGCGGCGGATAAGGGAGTTCCGAGCAAAACCGGAACTGCAACGGTGGAGATAAACGTCCTGGACCGCAACGACAACGACCCCAAGTTCATGCTGGACGACTACAGCTTCTCCGTCATCGAGAACATGGCGCCACTCAATCCCGTCGGCGTGGTGACCGTTACCGACAACGACAAAGGGGAGAACGCCCGAGTGACGCTGTTCGTGGAGCCGGACAACGGGAAGTTCGTCATCCAGAACGGAACGGGAACCATCCTGTCCAGCATCTCCTTCGACCGCGAGAAGGAGAGCACCTACACCTTCCGCCTGAAGGCCGTGGATGGGGGCGAACCCCCGCGGACCTCCTACGTGAGCGTGACCATCAACGTCCTGGACGAGAACGACAACGCGCCCTACGTCACCAAGCCGTCCAACTCCTCCTTCACCCACCTGCTGCCGGGCACGGCCCCCGACACCCGGGTCGCAGTGGTAGAGGCCGAAGACATCGACTCCGGGCTCAACGCCGAGCTGGTGTACACCATCACCGGCGGAAACCCGTACGGGCTCTTCCACATCTCGCCCAACAGCGGGGAAATCATGCTGGCGCAGAAATTCGCCGGCATCCACAAGGGCCTCCACCGCCTGGTGGTGAAGGTCAGCGACCGGGGTAAGCCCCCTCGCCACACCACCGCCCTGGTCCACGTGTTCGTCAATGAAACCAAGTACAACGTGTCCCTCATCGAGGCCCTCGTCGGCCACAGCCTCTACACCCCCCTGGACAGGGACATCGCCGGAGACCCCAACTACGCCCTCAACCAGCAGAGCAACATCCTCTACGGGAGCCTCGCCGGGATCGCCGGCGTGATTCTGGTCATCGTGGCCGTTATGATCTTCAGACACCGGCTGCAAAAGGACGCGAAGAGCGGCTACCAGGCGGGCAAGAAGGAGAGCAAGGACCTGTACGCCCCCAAGCAGGGCCCCAAAAACGGGAAGGGCAAAAAGAGCAAGAAGGCCAAAGCCCCCAAGCCGGCCAAGCCGCTGGAGGAGGACGAGGACGCCAGCCTCCAGAAGGGCCTCAAGTTCAACCTCATTAACGAGAACATCACCGACAGCCCCCGGATCCACCTGCCCCTCAACTACCCCCCGGGGAGCCCCGACCTGGGCCGCCACTACCGCTCCAACTCCCCCCTGCCCTCCATCCAGCTGCAGCCCCAGTCGCCCTCCGCCTCCAAGAAGCACCAGGCGGTGCAGGACCTCCCGGCCACCAACACCTTCGTGGGGACGGGCGACAACAACTCCACGGGCTCCGACCAATATTCGGATTACAGCTACAAGGCCAACCCGCCCAAATACAGCAGCAAACAGGTAGGCGACTACGCAAACATGTACCACCACAGGGACATTTACTGGACCAACCGGGTGTGGTAGTCACGCTGGGACTGACCCCCCCCCCCCACCAACCCCCAACCCCACCCCCATCTTGTCTTTTTTATTTCCTCCACAATTTGGTTTTCGTTGCTCGCCATTTGTGTTTGCTTTCTCACCTCGCCACGGATGTCACTGCGCTCACACCATGGCTCACACCGGGGGGGGGGGGGGCAGGGGTGAGGGGGGGGGGTGCAAACACAAGCCTGTCAATGATTTACCTCCTGAACTGGAATTCAGGAACATTTTGTGTTTGTGCGGCAGACTTTAGCGGGTTTTCTGAGAAAACAACATCGGCTGTGGGGGTGAGGGGGGGTGAGGGGGGGTGAGGGGGTGGGGGGGGTGAATGAACGAGGGCCCTCATCACTGTTTCGTCTGTATTTAATTTTGCTTTTATTTATATTTGTGTTCTTTTGTCCGCTTTATTTCTCCCTGTTTTCTGAGCTAAATCCAGGTTTCAGGCTACTACGATGAATTTTTTGGTTTTCCAGGTTGTTCAGATGATTTCTCGTTACGAAATGTTTCCAAAAGCTCTCGTTAGCGGCCGGAGTTTTTTCTGTTTTTTTTTTTTAAAGGAAAAAAATAAGTGAAAATATGAAGGAAAATGTTAACACTGTGATAAAGGTCGTGTCCGTCTTGTCTGCGTTCGCCTTTTACCCAGAGTGCCTTGCAATTGTTATTTGATGTGTACAGAAGGAGGGGGTTGGGGGGTGGGGTGGGCGGGGCCAGCCGGCGTGGGCGGGGCTTCTGTTTGAAACTAAACGTCACCGTGAAGACAATCAGAGGAGCGGCGGTGCTCCGACTGTACCGACATGTCAAATGTTCTGTTGATTCATCTGCTGTTTCTGTGTGTGTGACCTCATCTACAGACCAAAGACTCTTACACACACACTCACACACACACACACACACTCGCTCCATCACGTTTTTTGCTTGTGGAAATGTTTGTACAGTCTTTATGTTTCCTATTTTGTTGAGTGTTTTTTTTTTTTTTTTAATTGACGTCTTTAAAGCGAACTTTTATTTCAATAAACCTGTTTGCTTTAGCGTGAACGTGGCGCTCTCTCACTGCTGGGGCATTACGACACCTGAACTGGGAACGCTGGGAATGCTGGGAAGCCTTCAGGGCCATTCTCATCTTCATCATCTTTCATCACAAAAACATCTTTTTTTAATCAATCATTTAGAATTCAGTCGTTAAAGTTCACAATCAAGTCAAATATAGGTTGTTTATTGACATTAAATATGTAAATTTTAATTATTGACTTACGTGTTCAGAGTCCTCATATATTTTAGATAAACCTTTATTAAATATGACCTCAATCTTAATGTAGCATTGATCTTTTAGAGTAGAATCAAATGTCAAAACAATCAAATATAATAAGTGTTAAATTAGTTATCAAAACATCACGTTAAATATTAAATATATAGAATATCAACTATTTTACTGTACTGAAAACAGTGAACTACAAGTTGAAGTCAATCGAGCTCAAAAATGTTTAAATGTATAAAAATGTTGATTTTACTAAGAAATGATTGAATATTTTTCTGGTCCGTTTAGTAAATAGAGAATAATTGACGCAGTAATTACCTCTTAGCTATTACTTATTACTGCAGTCATTCGTGTTAATTTGATTTTGTTAAATTAGATTTTAAATTGCTAATAAAAATTACAAATCGAGCAGATTAAAAATGAAACAAATAAAGTCGGTTCACGTACGTCTCTAACTGTCCTCCATTTTAGTGTCACTTTATTTGTCGTCCTCTTTCCTGACATATTTATTTAAAATCTGTTGTTTTGCATCTTACACACACACACACAGCTGAACCCACTTAGGTGTGTGTGGACGCTGAATCCCCCCACCCACACACACACACACTCACACACACACACAAGCTCCTCCAATCCAACACAATCCCTCCTTCTATGGAGAGATTTGCCCTTTTAATGAGGAGAAATGGCACACGCGTGTGTGTGTGTGTGTGTGTGTGTGTGTGTGTCCTCATAGTGACTACATATTGAGCTTAAACTTAAAAGGATGCTTTCAGGGTTCTGAGGTCGGGATTCATGTTGGGTCGGGGGGGTCAGTTGGGATGGTAAGAGTCTGGGTAATGTCCGACAGGAATGTGTGTGTGTGTGAGTGTGTGTGTGTGTGTGTAGTGACCGACTGGCTGTCACAGTTTCAGCTTTCCCTCTTCAATAGCTTTGATTTAATCTGAATCAAAGAACTTGTTTTTTTTATTAAAAATAATGAAATAAGTCCACCTCAGATCAGCGCTATTGATTACCAACAACACCTCTCAGGTGGGTTTCATCTGACGGGCGTCCAACGCTGCTGAAGTTGGATGATTCCTGCAATATTTCTCGAAACTTAAACCGATAAGATCAAAGAGAGGTATTTTTATCGCGTGTGTGCGTGTGTGTGTGTGTGTGTGTCAGCAGATCCGAGCGTTTCCAACGTTTTCTTTCCAAATGTGGTTTTAATCGGTTCCATCTGAGCGGGGAGCTGCTCTCTGATTGGCTCAGCCCAGATCTGAAGGACCCGGCCGCGAGAGCTCCGATCAGACGCTCCCGTCTGCTCGTCCCGGTTCCGACGCTCGGATCCGTTCCATTGGTTCCATTTTCCGGGTCAATCCTGTCCCCGACCTCGTCGCCACTGGACTGCGCTTCCTGTTTCTGAAGGTCTCCTGAGAGATGAAACAACTTTGCTTTGATCAATCGGCGGCGTGACTTTAAGTAAAGCAAAATTGATCCCCGGGCTTTGATCTTCCGGTTCAAACACCGACGGAGTTGCAGTGTTTTGTTCAAACTTCCATCCAAGAAGCTCTTTTTTTTTTTTTTTTTGATCAGAACTCAGAAGGAGAAGATGTAAATCTGGACCTTTGAGGAGAAAAGTTTGCTTTGAAGATGAAACCGTTTCCAAATGGCCAAAAAAAAAAGAAGAGAAAACATCAAAGTCCAGAAGCTTTTACGCGCCAGATCGTCCAGATGAAACCTCCAGCAGGCACGTGCTGCCCAGACCCACAGCCTGGACTGGTTTCCTGTTGGGGGGGGGTGGATAAATCCCAGTTTAACCACCGTCATTACCAAAATTCCTCCCGAACCCGCAGCTGAAATCCTGAACGTCCACAAAAATCCCCCAAATCTCACTTTTCCATTTGGGCGCTAATGCCGGCGCTAACCTCCCGGTGGGTTGCCAGGTGGGGGCTTTCACCGCCCTCGCGCGCTCCCGCAGCCTCGCGGCCGCGAAAATAAACTCGGGTTCAGCCGCTGAAAGAAAAGCTCCGACTTCCCGGAAAATTACAGTAATTCCGGTTTTAAAAGGAAAAAAAACCCCCAAAAAACAACCCTGAAAGCAGAACGAGGACGGGAGCGCGCTTTATATTTTTTTATTTATGATTGAAAAACCTTTGAAAACAGGAGCCTCCAGAGAGGAAATTACAAAACCGACGCTTTTTTTTTTTTTTTTTTTTTCGGAAATCTGCCAGGGGGAACGGAAACGGGAACAGAGACGGGAAGAGAGACGGGAACGCCGGTCCCCACGATACATCGGCGTTCAAAGAGATTAGCTACCGAAAAGGAACATGTTAAAGATGGTGGATCAACATATGGAATCCTCCACACTTTGGTGTGTGTGTGTGTGTGTGTGTGTGTGTGTGTGTGTGTGTGTGTGTGTGTGCGTGTGTGTGTGTGTGTTTGTGTTCTGCAGGTTAGAACAAGTTGAATGTACAGATGTAGACGATGAAAGGTGGCGGTTGTGGGCGGTGTTACCTGGCCACAAAGGGGTCTTTCTCTGGCTCAGACAGACACACACACACACACACACACACACACACACACACACACACACACATATATATATACACACACACAAATGGACAAAGCTCATTTTTTCCCTCTGTAATACACACATTCCTGAACATGAACATCACTCATCAGAACATAATCCTCTCAGGCTTTTGTGTGTGTGTGTGTGTGTGTGTGTGTGTGTGTGTGTGTGTGTGTGTGTGTGTGTGTGGGTGGGTGGGTGGGTGAACATTCTCTGTGGTGCTAAAGCCTCCAGAGTGATGCTTGGTCACATGACTCCCAGGTTCGCGTCTGTTCCCGATGCGGTTAACGAGCTGACCTCGGTCCCGTTTGGACGCCGTTTGGACGCCGTCTTTACAACAGCGGTCCAGACGGGACAGGAAGCGGAAGCGTCCGTAGACAGGAAACGCCCTCGGCCCCCGGTTCTCCGCCGAGGACCTGGAGGAGCGTGAAGGAAGTCCTTCAGATGAGGCCTCGCTCTCTTCTCTGCCTGTCTCAGTCTATCTCGGTCGCCCCCTCAGGGCTGCGATTGTGTTCAAGCTGCCGAGACGACTCAATACACAGATTAGTGTGTGTGTGTGTGTGTGTGTGTGTGTGTGTCTGTGTGTGTGTGCGTGTGTGTGTGTTTACTTTTGTATGAAGCAAGAAACACAAGAAACTAATTTGTTAGTGTGAGCTTGTGTATTTGTTTGTATTGTGTGTGTGCGTGTGTGTGCGTGTGTGTGTGTGCGTGTGTGTGAGCCACCTGCTCCTACGACACAAGTGAAGTGGAACGGAAATATGCCTGGGGCAACACACACACACACACACACACACACACGAACAAAAGCAGCAGTGAATGCAGGGATGAGGAGTGGAGGAGGATGAAGAGTACAACACACACACACACACAGTATAATGTGTGTGTAGCAGGTTGTCTGAGTCAGGAGGGAGGACACACACATCCTCTCTCGCTCATACACACACACACACACACACACACACACACCTGTAGGCGAGGTCAGAGGGCAGATGCTGTACAGCTGCTCTGTGCACCGAGCTGCTAAACTCTGTCTGCAGGAACATCTCTCTCTCACACACACACACTCACACACACACACACACACACACACACACACACTCACACACTCACACACACACACACACACACACACAGTGGAACTGTTTCACTCTTTATTTCTCCTCTTTAATCTTCCACTGAAGGTGAAACAGCACGTCTGTGCCTAAGGTGGGCGGGGCTTCCCGTCTTACTGCAGCCAGCCTGCAGGGGGCGTTCTGGGGTCAGGGGGGCGGAGCCTCAGGGGGACAGTCAGCCAATCAGAAACGCTCTGCTCCAAACCCAAAATTCCTGAACCTTTGGAGAGTCCACCAATCCCAGGACTTAATCTGTTTTAATTTTAATCCCAGGAAATAATCTAAACATCAGACTATTTCGTGCCATCCAAATCTGTGTGTGTGTGTGTGTGTGTGTGTGTGTGTGTGTGTGTGTGTGTGTCCAAGCAGCATCTGTCTGTCCTCTTAATCCTCTTTGATCTCACCGTCCTCGCCCTCTGTCTCTCTTCTCCTTATCTTCTATTTTCTCTGTTTTATTGTTAAAACTGATTTCAGAATAAAAATAACATCAATAAAAAAATAAACACATCTAATACAGGAGGATTAACGCTCGCTCTAATCTGCAGAGTTTAAATTAGAGGATTGAGGTCAGGCGTTGGTGCTCAGATGCACATCTGTGACCTCTTCTTCTCGTTCTTCTCTTTTTCATTCTTGTTCTTCTCTTTTATCTCATTTCCTCTTCTTTTTTCTTTAATCTCTTCCTTCTTTCTTTCATCTCATTCATCTCTTTCTTTCATTTTTCCTTCTTTCTTTCATCTCTTCCTTCTTTCTCTCATCTATTTCTTCTCTTTCTTTCATCTCTTCCTTCTTTCATCTCTTCTCTTTCTTTCGTTTCTTCCTTCTTCCTTTCATCTCTTACTTCTCTTTCTTTCAGCTCTTCCTTCTTTCTTTCATCTCTTCCTTCTTCCTTTAATCTATTGCTTCTCTTTAATCTCTTCTGTCTTTCATCTCTTTTCTTTCTTTCATCTCTTTCTTTCATCTCTTCCTTCTTTCATCTCTTCTCTTTCTTTCATCTCTTTCTTCAGTTGAAGTCAATCGCTGCCCCTCAGAGAAACTGATCACCCGACAGGTGATGGATCAATAAATTGATCGATTGCGCTCTGTGTTGTTACAGCCATCGTTATTCCAGCCGTCTCAGCTCTTGCTGTTGCTACGGTTACTGTGTGGACGGCCCGTCGCTGAGGCCACACGTGTCCGAAGTGTCACGTAACCGGTCAAAGCAGCGAAACGATCGTTTAACGATCCAGAAAGATTAACGAAAAAAACCACGAAAAAAAACCACGAAAAGAAGTTTCGTGTTGAGGGAATAAAAAGGTTTGAACTTTGAGCGAATTCTGTTTTTAAGAGATTTTTATCAACATTTTACGGATAAAAAACAAACTCATTTGTCTAAAGAGAAGCCTGTGTGTGTGTGAGTGTGTGTGTGTGTGTGTGTTGAGTGTGTGTGTGTGTGTGTGTGTGTGTGTTGAGTGAAGCTGACATAAAAGGTGTTGAACTGAGGTGAAAGGATGTAAAAACACACTTTAAACAGTGACACTTCTCAGGGTTGCCACGGTAACGCTGACAGGTGGGCGGGGAGCTCACTCAGGGTCGTGTTTGGGCAGGTAGGAACACACACACACACACACACACACACAGCTTGTCTGTCATCAGAGTTTGCATCAGGTTAGTGTAGTGAGGTTTCTGAATTTGTGTGTGTGTGTTTGGGTTTGAGTGTGCGTGTGTTTGTACATGTTTGCGTGTGTGTGTGCGTGTGTGTGTATGTGTGTGTGTTTGGGTTTGAGTGTGCGTGTGTGTGTGTGTTTGCGTGAGTGTGTGTGTGTGTTTGCGTGAGTGTGTGTGTGTGTTTGCGTGTGTGTGTGTGTTTGCGTGTGTTTGGGTTTGAGTGTGCGTGTGTTTGTGTGTGTTTGGGTGTGTGTGTGTGTGTGTGTGTGTGTGTGTGTGTGTCAGCTGGTTTGAAACGATTCAAAGGTCCGAATCGTGACGTCAAAAATGACGTTTATAAAGTGACGTTATATCGATCTAATTTAAATTATTCGTAGTTTCGGGTTGAATCGGTCTTCTTCATTGGTCAACTCACTCAAGTAACTTCCGGTTTCACCGGCCAATCAGGGACCGCAATTAAGAGAGGGGCGGAGCCTACTGATTAAGCTAACGTCAGGTTCACTCGTTTTTATTTATTCGTGTTTTAAATTTTAATTTTGAGGAACGTCGCTGCGCTTTAGCGACGCGCTAGTTTAGCAACACTTAGCTGAAGGTGAGTAAATGTAGCAGCGATCGGTTTGCAGGCTGGCTAAATTGGTTTTATTATCGTATATTATCGTACACGCTTAACGTAGTTTTCGGCACACTGGTCATGTTTGCGATAATCTTGGGTTAAACTGTCACCATCGTAACAGCTAACTCAGTTCGCACTTTCTTAACTTTAATCGCCTTTGTTGTTGTTGTTAGCCGCTTAGCAGGTGACTCGTGAGTTGGCTAACGTTTTTTCTGAATAACGCGTTTTTTCTGCTCTATCATAACAAACAAACATCTCTTTTATCCTAGAGCCAATTAGCGGAATTATCATATCGGTTAAGGTGTTTATTCTTTTTAAAATATCAAATCAACGCAGATTTACGCTTCCTGTGTCGTTAGCTAACATCTTCAATGATCGATTGATGATTGATTGATTGGTAACTTTATTTTGAAAGTGCCCGAGCAAATAAAATCATTTAAATTAAGTAAACTACATTTAATTAAGCTCAAGAAAATAAACGAGAGAAGAAATGAACAGAATGAAATAACATGTAAATCATATAACGTAATTTTATGGGCTGGAGTGTGTTGTGTGTGTGTGTGTGTGTGTGTGTGTGTGTGTGTGTGTTTGCACAGTTGGCAGCCCCGGCCAATCATCGTCCATCATTTTGTTTTGGTTCTGACAGCTTGAAGAGGCAGAAAGTCCCTGAACGCCTCAGAGAAACCCTTAACTACATCGTGTGTGAGTGTGTGTGTGTGTGAGTGTGTGTATGTGTGTGTGTGTGTGTGTTTGAGTGTGTGTGTGTGTGTGTGTGTGTGTGTGTGTGTGTGTGTGTGTGTGTGTGTGTGTGTGTGTTTGAGTGTGTGTGAGTGTGTGTGTGTGTGTGTGTGTGTTTGAGTGAGTGTGTGTGTGTGAGTGTGTGTGTGTGTGTGTGTGTGTGTGTGTGTGTGTGTGTGTGTGTGTGTGTGTGTGTGAGTGTGTGTGTGTGAGTGTGTGTGTGTGAGTGTGTGTGTGTGTGTGTGTGTGTGTGTGTGAGACGTCTCATTAGGTTCAGTAATCATCTCCGCTCTGATCGATGGAGGAATGGGAGCGTTTGTTTTGCGTGGGGGCGTTCGGGGGGGGATCATAAGCGATCATGTGATCACTGGGTGAGTTAGGCCACGCCCCCTAGTTCCCCGACATCGCCGGTCTCCTCGTGTTTGCGCCCCCCCGCCCCGTCGCTCTGTCGTCCGTGCGAGACCTCGGCAGTAAACTGTCGCATCGATCAGCGCGTCTCAGAGTAAACGCCACCATCGACCCGTTTACCGCCGTGACATCACGGCGTCTCGCCCGACGACGGCGGTCGGCCCGACGGCTTCGGGCGAACTGGACGACCCCCCCCTTCCGCATCGCCGACCTCCTGAGGGGGCAGGGACGGGTCACGTGACCACCCGCTCGACCACGTCGCAGTCGCGTCACATCAAAGGATCAAAGCAGGATCAAAGCTCAACTCCTCCTTAAAGGTCACTGAGCGAACGCTCGGCGCCCCGATGGCGGACGGCCTCCAGGGTGGCGAACGATCGGGCCGCCGACCCCACGCGTCCGCCCCGTCGCCCCCGGTTACCAACCGCGGATGGCCGCGCTTTGGCGGAGATGAAAGCAGCACGTGGGCGGGAAGTGGTCCGGGTCAGAGGTCACGCGGCCGGGCCCTCGACTCCGCTTTGATTCGACGTTTAGAGGCGGGCGCGGTCGGGCTGATCAAAGGCGCCGATCGATCGGTTTAAATGTCGACCAGCTGCTTTATTGATCTGCACAACTGGGTTAACATGGAAACCAGGACGACCGCTGTGGACCCGGTTTCTGGGTCACACACACACACACACACACACATTAACACACACAAACACACACACATTAACACACACAAACACACACACACATTAACACACACAAACACACACACACTCACACACACAGACACACACACACATTAACACACACACACTCGCATAAACACATACACAAACACATACACATGAACACACACATGAACACACACATGAACACACACATGAACACACACATGAACACATACACAAACACACACAGACACTCGCACACATACGCACACACACTCACACACACACACGCAATGAGTGACAAATGTTTGGATGCCTCGAGGGGAGTCTGAATATTGATCGACCTGGAACTGTTGACGTGTGTGTGTGTGTGTGTGTGTGTGTGTGTGTGTTCTGTACTCGAGTATCTGCGGTGCTGAAGGTACGCCCCCCCCCACTCCGTGCTGGCTGTGACCTTCCTGTCGGGGGGGTCAAAGGTGGGCGTCGCGCGGCCGCAGGTGGTCATGGTTACCGCGGTTGCCCGCGGCGACCAGGTGTTTGGTGATTGATGAGGGTTTTCCTAATGCCGCTGCTGCTAATGGCCAGGAAGGGACGGCCCACGACCTCTGACCTCGCTGACTCCGTCAGCACGCCGGGTAACGAGCTGAGACGCACACACACTCACACACACACTCACACACACACACTCACACATACACACACACGGAAGAAGTTGTTTCATTGGCCGGCCAAAGGAGGGTGAGAGGTGATTCCATTGGCTGTCTGTTAAAGTGGGCGGGGCCTCCTGAACAGGTACACAAGAACAGGCAGAGTGTGTGTAAATGTGGGTACATATGTGTGTATAAGTGTGTGTGTGTGTACACATTTGCGAATGTGTGTGTAGATGTGTGTGTGTATAGATGTGTGAGTATGTAGATGTGTGTGTAGATGTGTGTGTATACAGATGTGTGAGTATGTAGATGTGTGTGTAGATGTGTGTGTATACAGATGTGTGAGTATGTAGATGTGTGTGTAGATGTGTGTGTGTGTGTGTGTGATTCCAACAGCCTGGTAATTATCCAGTTTAAGATGATGAAATTGAAACTTGAACCCTGCAAATGAATTAATTAGCACAGTCGCTGTGTGTGTGTGTGAGTGTGTGTGTGAGTGTGTGTGTGTGTGTGTGTGTGTGTGTGTGAGTGTGTGTGTGTGTGTGCGTCCTATTTTAGTGTTAATTAGCTAAATGAAACACACGATGACGCGGGTCTGTGTTTGGAGAGGCCTCGTTTGAAGCATTAATCACGAGTAAACGGGCCCATAAACCAACTGTTGGATCTTCGGGCGTCGATCGGACCAAAGCGGTCCTCGCCGAGGGGGGGGGGGTGACGCACGCCGCGGGGGCAGAGGGGAGACACGAAGGCTTCAAAGAACGCTGGGGTTGAGTCACAATGTTCCACGATATTCCCTTTGATGTTTGACCTGGAAACGGGGGAGCCCCCCCCACGTCGGCGAGGGCCTCCTCCCGCCCCCTTTGAACCTCAGCCAATCAGAGCCGAGCACACCTGAAGCCCCGCCCACCGCCCCCAGAGCGGTCCAGCCTGTAAAGACTCCTGCTGTGACCTCTGACCCTCAGGACCTGCTGCGTTTGTCCACCCCCCAATTAACCCCCCCAACACACACACACACACACGCGCACTCACACACACACACACACACACACACACACACACACACACACACACACACTCACACACACACACACACACACACTCTCTAACCCCCTCATCAACCCTCTAACTGCCCCCCTGCTGAGAAATGCTGCCATTTGGGCTTTGAGTCGTTTGTTCCTCAGGAAGAGAGCGCCCCCTCCTCCTCCTCCTCTTCCTCCTCTTCCTCCTCTTCCTCTTCCTCTTCCTCCTCCTCTTCCTCTTCCTCCTCTTCCTCCCCCTCCCCCTCTTCCTCTTCCTCTTCCTCTTCCTTCTCCTCCTCTTCCTCCTCCTCCTCCCCCTCCCCTCCTCTACCTCCTCTTCATCCTCTTTCTCCTCTTCCTCCTCCTCTTCATCCTCCTCCTCTTCCTCCTCCTCTACCTCCTCCTCCTCCTCTTCCTCTTCCTCCTCCTCTTCCTCCTCCCCCTCCTCTTCCTCCTCTTCCTCTTCCTCCTCCTCTTCCTCCTCATCCTCCTCCTCCTCTTCCTCCTCTTCCTCCTCCTCCTCCTCCTCCTCTTCCTCTTCCTACTCATCCTCCTCCTCCTCTTCCTCCTCCCCCTCTTCCTCCTCTTTCTCCTCATCCTCCTCCCCCTCTTCCTCCTCTTCCTCTTCCTCCTCTTCCTCATCCTCCTCTTCCTCCTCTTCAGGGAACAAGTTTATCCAAGTTCAGCAGTTTAGTTCATCAAAGAAATAAAAGTTCTTAAATTTAAATGTTTGACCAAACCTGTCAAAACAAAGTTCCTTTTTTTCGTGTGTGTGTGTGTGTGTGTGTTGCCATGGTGATGTCCTGTTGTCGAGTCTCCTGACAGTTGAGTCAGGAGTGTCAATGATCAGCGTTATTGATCGTTATCGATCATTTAACATTTCAGTTGACGTCTGACGTGAAGTGTTCGCACACACACACTCATACACACACACTCACACACACACACTCGACCTCTCCTGCGTCTATATTTAGCAGCCGTTCGATCTTCGCCGTGTCCAGCGGTCGATATAAATCTGCCGCTCGCCGTCGTACACGGTGTCGGAACCCGATCCCCCTCCTCGCCTTCGCCCCCCCCGACAGGAAACGTTCGCTTCCTCCGCCTGAAAAACGAGCTTCTTCCTGCTCGGGCGCCGCGACCCTCGGGTCACCTTCACGTCTTCTGACGCCCCCCCCCCCCCCCTGGGTGGGGTCAAAGGTCACGGCGAGGGCGGGACCGCCAAACCGTAGACGCGAACCTGAGATTAACTCAGATTATCTCCCGGACGACGCTCGCTCTCCGCCGGAGGAGGCGACGGCGTCGGCGGACGCGGGATTACCAGCGCGTCGACGGTTCGCCCGCCATCCTCCGGGGGTTTCGCCCGGCCGTCGAGCGGAATACGATTAACGGGCGTCGACAAAGACACTTCCCACAGCTGCTCTTCGCTCGGCGAACGGCTCTTTTACAACGGGATTAACAGCGTGTCGTGTTGTTTCACAGGATTACGGCGCCGGAGTCACACCCTGGTTCCAAACGCTTTAATCCCCCCTTTTCACTCTTCGCCGCCGTGACTCGCCGCTCCTTCGCCGCCGCCGCTTGATCCGAG
>CAJVRN010000211.1:10337500-10342500 GCA_911728415.1 Lagocephalus sceleratus
GCGGAGGCTAACGGGCGACAGCGTGCTAACAGGGCCGCGCTAACGCTAGCAGATCAAAGCCATCTTTTCTCCCTTTGTTCTTTCTAAACTCTCAGATCAAAGCATGTGATTCTGACGGTCGTGAATCATCGCTCATAGTTGTTCTCCATGTTTTCCAGGTGTGTGTGTGTGTGTGTGTGTGTGTGTGTGTGTGTGTGTGTGTATGTGTGTGTGTGTGTGTGTGTGTGAGTGTGTGTGTGTGTGTGTGTGCATACTTGATAAGGGCAGGCTTCTATAAGCATGCACGTTGCCGTCTCACACTCTTATCTCCCACAGAGGGAGGTAATGAGGATCTCTCACACACTCGTGTACACAACACGCACACACACACACACACACACTCACACACACACACACTCTCACACACACACACACTCTCTCTCTTATCTCTCTCTTCGTGTCTCTGCTGACAAACAGCCAGTGAGGCGTCGTACGTTTCTCCTCTCACTGGTTTTTAATCATCTCTGAACAATGTGCCCCCCCTCCCCCCCCCCCCTCACCCCCCCCCCCCCCCTCACCCCCCTCCCCCTCCTCACCCCCCCCTCACCCCCCTCACCCTCTTCACTGCTCCCCCCTCCCTCTCAGATCAAATTGAACATTCGAGTTTCCCGATGAGATCGTTCCATAAATTCTGACGACGGCGTCGATATTTTGAGACGATCGGACGGCGGGAACGCGGCGGGAACGCGGCGGGCGAAGGCCTCACGAGCCCCCCCGGCGTGGGCGCCGTCTCCCCGCGACGCCTCTGGCTGAGGTCGGCGGTGTGAGAACCCCCGGGAAGTTTAACCTGGCGCTGCTTTGATGTCTGGGTCGACCCTTTGATCCCCCCCGGCCCGGTTGGGCGCGCCCGCTTCGGCGGCGGCCAATTAGCCTAGCTTAAGCAGCCGCGGCGCTCCTGACTAGCAGTTAGCCCGCCAGGTCACATGACCGCGGGGGAGAGGGGGGGGGGATTAACGCCACGGGGATGAAAGCCCCCCGGCTCGGGACCGCTGAACTGGCTGAACCGGCATACGGGGGCCGGGGGTTGCCATGGAGATCGGCCGGTCACACACCTGACCGGAGTTTGGTGTGTGTGTGTGTGTGTGTGTGTGTGTGTGTGTGTGTGTGTGTGTGTGTTTGTTTCTGTTTGTTTCTGTTTGTGTTTGAGTATTTGTGTGAGTGTGTGTATGTGTGAGAGTGTGTTTGTGTGTGTGTGTTTGTGTGAGAGTGTGTTTGTGTGTGTTTGTTTCTGTTTGTGTGTGAGAGTGTGTGTTTGTGTTTGAGTATTTGTGTGAGAGTAGGCTTGTGTTTGTGTGGGTTTGTGTTTGTGTGTGTGTGTTTGTGTGAGAATGTGTTTGTGTGTGTGTTTGTGTGAGAGTGCTTGTGTTTGTGTGGGTTTGTGTTTGTGTGTGTGTGTTTGTGTGAGAATGTGTTTGTGTGTGTGTTTGTGTGAGAGTGCTTGTGTTTGTGTGGGTTTGTGTGTGAGTGTGTGTTTGTGTGTGAGAGTGTGTGTTTGTGTTTGTGAGTATTTGTTTGAGAGTGTGTGTTTGTGTGAGAGTGTGTTTGTGTGTGTGTGTTTGTGTGAGAGTGCGGGTGTTTGTGTGGGTTTGTGCGTGTGTGTGTTTGTGTGGGTTTGTGTGTGTGTGTGTTTGTGTGAGAATGTGTTTGTGTGTGAGAGTGTGTGAGTGTGTTTGTGTGAGAGTGTGTGTTTGTGTGAGAGTGTGTGTTTGTGTGTGAGTGTGTGTTTGTGTGTGTTTGTATGTAAGTGTGTGTTTGTGTGAGTGTGTGTTTGTGTGAGTGTGTTTGTGTGAGAGTGTGTTTGTGTGTGAGAGTGTGTGAGTGTGTGTTTGTGTGAGTGTGTTTGTGTGAGAGTGTGTGTTTGTGTGAGAGTGTGTGTTTGTGTGTGTTTGTATGTAAGTGTGTGTTTGTGTGAGTGTGTGTTTGTGTGAGTGTGTTTGTGTGAGAGTGTGTTTGTGTGTGAGAGTGTGTGAGTGTGTGTTTGTGTGAGTGTGTTTGTGTGAGAGTGTGTGTTTGTGTGAGTGTGTGTTTGTGTGAGTGTGTGTTTGTGTGAGGTGTGTTTGTGTGTGAGAGTGTGTGAGTTTGTGTTTGTGTGAGTGTGTTTGTGTGAGAGTGTGTGTTTGTGTGAGAGTGTGTGAGTGTGTGTTTGTGTGAGTGTGTTTGTGTGAGAGTGTGTGTTTGTGTGAGTGTATGTTTGTGTGAGAGTGTGTGTTTGTGTGTTTGTGTGAGAGTGTGTGTTTGTGTGAATGTGTTTGTGTGAGAGTGTGTGTTTGTGAGAGTGTGTGTTTGTGTGAGAGTGTGTGTTTCTGTGAGTGTCTGTTTGTGTGTGTGTATGTGTGTGTGTATGTGTGTGTGTATGTGTGTGTGTCAACTTCAACCTGATTTGTCCACCTGTTTGTATCTAAAATAACCAAACGTTCGGTTTCCGTGCCGACCCGTTTGGGGGCGGGGCTCAGCGCCCCCCCCCCGGCGCCCTCTAACCCTCCCGTCTCTCCGCAGCTGCCCCACCGCCGAGTGACCTTCTCCACCGCCAACCAGGCGCAGGACCTGCAGGACGCCTCCCACAGCTACTACGACAGCGGCCTGGACGAGTCCGAGACCCCCAGCTCCAAGTCCTCCTCGGGGCCCCGCATCGGGCCCCTGGCGCTCCCGGAGGACCACTACGAGCGGACCACGCCCGACGGCAGCATCGGCGAGATGGAGCACCCTGAAAACGGTAAGACCGCGACGGCGGCGGCGGGGGGGGGTGGGGCGGCGCCATCCATCACCAGGAGCGCCGCGTCAGCGGGAACGTCGGCGGCTCGCGCTCCTTTTTTTTTTTTTTTTTTTTTTTTTAATCAGGCTCCCGCGACTGCCGGCGCCGGCGCCGAGGAGGCGGGCGACCTCGCAGCGGCGCCGCACAATCAATATGCAACATAATCAACTCCCGTCGCGTCGCAAATTAACATCCCAATTATGTAAACGACGGCCGGCCGGCCCTCCGTCAGCTCCACTTATGGATCCGCGGAGGGGCGCTAACCGGGAGCGTAACGTAATAAACCCTCCCCTCACCCCCCTCCCCACCGCCCTTCCGCGGAGGAGCCTCGTTAGCGCGTCGGTTTCTGCAAGTCGGACGGTTTTCCGCCGGTCGGCGCGGCAACGAGGCTCCTCCTCCTCCTCCTCCTCGGGGTCGGGAACGGGGGGGGGGGGTTTCGCCGAGTTTCTGAAGTTTATCGCTTTGTGAGGGAGTCGATCCTGATCCAGCGAGAGAGACGGAGGGGTGTGTGTGTGTGTGTGTGTGTGTGTGTGTGTGTGTGTGTGTGTGTGTGTGTGTGTGTGTGTGTGAGTGTGTGTGTGTGTGTGTGTGTGTGTGTGTGTGTGTGTGTGTGTGTGTGTGTGTGTGTGTGTGTGTGTGTGTGTGTGTGTGTGTGTGAGTGTGTGAGTGTGTGTGTGTGTGTGTGTGAGTGTGTGTGTGTGTGTGTGTGAGTGTGTGAGTGTGTGTGTGTGTGTGTGTGTGTGTGTGTGTGTGTGTGTGTGTGTGTGTGTGTGTGTGTGTGTGTGTGTGTGTGTGTGTGTGTGTTGCGGGGTCGTCCCGGGGGCGTTTCTTCTGCATTTGGGCTGTTTTCTCTCGTTTCCTCTATTTTTGCTTTGATCTCCCCCGCCCCCCCCCTCCTTTCATCTCCAAGACCTCTGCCCCGCCCCCCCTGGGCCGGACCCGCCCGTGTCAGACGGGGGGCGACCGCCGTCCCAACCTGAGCGTCCGTTTTCCGTCGGTCTCGGATTAAAACTGAGCCGACAACCTGCGATGTAATCTGGAAATAATCCAATTACATCAAAGCCGAAACAGCAGATGAATGAAAACGTGGGGGTGAGCTTTGATGTTGGCCTGCGGTTGGGAGTGGGCGGAGCCCGCTGCGGGCGGAACGCGATGAGATCACTTTACAGCTCCCGCGGTGTCCGGCCGTCTGTCCTGTAAATGGTCCGATAATGGACGCTAATCCCATCAGACTCCCAGTAATGCCTCCACTTCCTGTCTGTGATGGATGGAGGGAAAAAAAAGAAAAGAGAAGAGAAGAGAAGCACCGACGGAGAGAAGAACGGAGGGAGAGACGGAGGGAAAGAGCCGGATGTGGTTTTACCCGGACAGGACAAGGGTGGGCGGGGCCTGTGACTTCAAGGCTTTAAAGAGGGCGAACTTAAAAGAGACTCCCGCTTTGATCTTTTGCCTTTGATTCCTCTGCGTCCGGACGCAACGGCGCTCCTCTTCCAACATTCCTGGCCCTCTCCTCGACCCCCCGCCTCTGGTGGGCGATGATGGAGGCCTCCTCCTCCGGCCTGTCAGAACTCCCAGGACAGGACTTGACTTCAGGAAAAACATCCCCGTGTTATTTTTAGGCTTCCCGAAGCCGTTCCCGGGAGTTCTTTGCAGATTCCGATGGTTTTAAGAAGGGATGGGCTGGGATCGGGTCCAGGAGGTCAGGGCGGGGGCTCCGGGCCTCATCCGGGGCTTCCACGCGGCCTCTGCAGTTCCCACAGAACTCCGAAAGGTTCTGCTGAGGCCCCCGGCGGGATAACTGTGGGAACGCCGGGAGGCGCTGAGAGCATCAGGGAAGGCCTTCCAGGTTGGATCGTTGAAGGTGTTGGGAGGATCAAAGGCTCACAGATCTGGATGGGAGGGGCCAGGGAGCCAAGGGGCGGTCCTAAGGATTAGAGGGGCAGGCCCAAGGGACCAGGGGGTGGGCCTAATGACCCAGGGGGCGGTCCTAAATATGCAAGGGGTGGTTCTAAGCATCCAAGGGGTGGTCCTAATCATCCAAGGGGCGGTCCTAAGGGTCTAGGGGGCGGTCCTAATGGTCCAGGGGGCGGTCCTAAGGGTCCAGGGGGCGGTCCTAAATATGCAGGGGGTGGTCCTAATCGTCCAAGGGGCGGTGCTAAGGGTCTAGGGGGCGGTCCTAAGGGTCCAGGGGGCGGTCCTAAGGGTCCAG
>CAJVRN010000211.1:10345000-10352500 GCA_911728415.1 Lagocephalus sceleratus
CGGAGCCGCTTCTCATTAGCCCAGAACACGGGAGAGGGTTTACACACCTGTCGCTCACAGCACACGAGATGATGAACGTACACGGGGATGTGTCAGCACGGGGGGGGAGAGGGGGAGGAGGGGGAGGAGAGGGAGCAAGAGAGAGAGGAAGAGGGGGAAGAAGAGGAGGAGGACGAAGAGGAGGAAGAGGGGGAGGAAGAGGAGGAGAGGGGGAGGAAGAGGAGGAAGAGGAGGAAGAGGGGGAGGAAGAGGGGGAAGAGGGGGAGGAAGAGGAGGGTGAGGAAGAGGGGGAAGAGGGGGAGGAAGAGGAGGACGAGGAGGAGGAAGAGGAGGACGAGGAGGAGGAGGAAGAGGAGGGTGAGGAAGAGGAGGAAGAGGGTGAGGAGGAGGAGGAGGAGGAAGAGGAGGGTGAGGAAGAGGAGGAAGAGGGTGAGGAGCAGGACGAGGAGGAGGAAGAGGAGGAAGATGAAGAGGAGGAAGAGGAGGAAGAGGGGGAGGAAGAGGGGGAAGAGGGGGAGGAAGAGGAGGGTGAGGAAGAGGAGGAAGAGGAGGAAGAGGAGGAGGAAGAGGGGGGAAGAGGGGGGAGGAAGAGGAGGGTGAGGAAGAGGGGGAAGAGGGTGAGGAAGAGGAGGAAGACGAAGAGGAGGAAGAGGAGGGGGAAGAGAGGAAGAGGAAGAGGAGGAGGATGAAGAGCACCACCTCCTCCACCTCCTTCAAACGTTCTTGTTAAAGCTCACATGAAGACACACCTGAGGACGGAGGTGACCTCCGACCCCCGCCGGGGACCAGACGTTCGGAGCGGCCGTTGTCACGGCAACGCAGAGCCTCGGCGAGGTCGGGGGGGGTCAGGGAGGGCGACGGAGGTCTCTGTCAAACAGGAAGCGGATTATGTGTTTGCAGCGATACTGAGGGCTAATCCAGGGGCGCCCCCTGCTGGTAATCTGATTAAACCCGGGATTAACCAGGCCGGGCCTCGAGTTAACGAGGGCGGGGCCGCGCCGCCGCCGACCGCGGCCCATCGGCGGGGAGGACGCGGAGGGCAGGACTGAGGGGATGAAGGGATTAGCCAGGTAATCCCGCAGGTAATCCAGGGAGACGGGAGGGGGAGGAGCCGTCGGACGCCATCAGGCTAATTAGAGCGTCCCTCGCGCCTCAAGCCGCTTACGCCCGCCGCACGCCACGGGCGCCGAGGGGCGGGGTCGAGGAACGACCCGATGACGCCGCCGCCGCCGAAGGTTTCACCTTCGCCCAAACCGGCGGCGTATCAGTCCGCCGCGTCAACTCGTCCCCCCCTCAGCCCGACCTTTTCCGACTTCTTCGACGCGTAACGAAGGTCGTTTGTCGTCTGTCCAGGTTCGTGCGGTCGTGTAACGCCTGTCCAGGTTCGTGCGGTCGTTTGTCGCCTGTCCAGGTGCGCCCGGACTCGTTTAACCAGCGCCGTGTCATTCCGCCGCGTCAACTAGTCCCCCCCCCTCAGCGCGACCTTTTCCGACTTCTGCTGCTTCCTTCTTCCGTTTTTTCTTTCAACCGCCCAACGAACTCGCCCGTATCGCCCGCCTCATTCGCCCGCCGGGCTGCTTCGCCGGGATCTTCCCCGCCGCATCACAACGGGCTCGCCGCCATCCCGGAACGGGAATGGGAGAAACGGCGTTCCGGGGGGAGGCGGAAGTGGGCGAGGAGCAAACGGAGGGGGGCCGTTGGGGGGGGGGGGCGGGGCTCCGGGCTGTCGCCGCCGCTCCGGTCGGCGCCCGCCGAGGCCTTCGCTCGTCTGACATTCCCGAGCCCGGAACTCCGGTTCCTTCCCGGAGGGGCCGGAATTAGGAGCAGGGCTGTTTTTCTGTAAACTGGTTCAAAAATATCTCTAATCAGGCGGCGAGCGCCGGGACCGTCAGGAATAACATGAAAGCGAGGGATGGGGGGGTCGGAACGCCGGGACCGTCCTCGCCTGAAATAACGGACTGACAGACGGATCCGGGGTCCGGGTCGACCGGATACCTCGGGAATCGGCTCCCTGTGATCCGCTCTCGGCGATTGGATTAAGGCGTGATCCGAGGCAGACGATCGGCACTCCGGGGATCAGGAGGTTTAGCAGACAATGGAATTAGAGCCCGGCACATGTCCCCCATTAACGGGGGAGGGGGGGGAGGCAGGTGAGGGGGGGCAGGTGAGGAGGGGGGAGGAGGGGATTCACTGTGTATAAGCCCCTCCCCCTCAGCAGGTACAGGTGAGAGTCACGGCTTTGAGATCCCAGAACGGGAAAGATGGTGTTAGAAGACACACACACACTCACACACATACACACAAACAACACACTCACACACATATATACATACACACACACACTCACACACACATACATACACACACACAGACAAACACACCTACTTACAAATACACACACACACAGACACACTCACATACACAAACACACATGCACTCACTCACACACACACATACACAGACACGCACTCACTCACACACACACATACATACACACAGACACACACGCACTCACACACACACATACATACACACAGACACACACGCACTCACTCACACACACATACATACACAGACACACACGCACTCACACACACACATACATACACACACACACATCATGCTGCTACTGGAGGGCTACATTTGGACCAGAGGTCAAAGGTCAGTGTAGGAGACAAGGACTAAGCCTGAGGCAGCACACACACACACACACACACACACACACACACACACACACACACACACACACACACTCACTCACACACACTCTCTGAGGTCATAACTCCACCCCTTCATCCTCCTTGCTGGAGGAGATGATGTCATCACTTCTGACCTGCCAGTTAGGCCCCGCCCCCAGCTGACCCCCCCCCAGGTCGACGCCCCCCCGTCTCACTCTCCTGACAGGAAGTCAATTTCCCATCTGCAGTTTGTCCCGTCGGCGCCATCAGGTGGACACGCGTGGGGGGGGGGCGAGGGTTACCGTGGCAACAGATTGATAAATACACCGACTTGAACTCTGACGGCGAAGCTGGTTTCAACCATCATGAGTGTGTGTGTGTGTGTGGTTGTGTGTGTGTGTGAGTGAGATTGAGGGTGTGTGTGTTATTGTGTGAGAGTGTGTGTGTGTGAGTGAGTGAGTGTGTATGTGTGTGTGTTGTGAGAGTGTGTGAATGAGGG
Source organism: Lagocephalus sceleratus (assembly GCA_911728415.1). Lineage (NCBI taxonomy): Eukaryota > Metazoa > Chordata > Actinopteri > Tetraodontiformes > Tetraodontidae > Lagocephalus > Lagocephalus sceleratus. Next base: position 10,348,178 of record CAJVRN010000211.1, read on the forward strand.
TTTGTGTGTGAGTGTGCGCGTGTGTGTGTGAATGTGTGTGTTTGTGTGTGATTGTGTGTGAGATTGAGGGTTTGTGTGAATGTGTGTGTGTGTGTGTGATTGTGTGTGTGAATGAGGGTGTGTGTGTGTGTGCGCGTGTGTGTGTGAATGTGTGTGTTTGTGTGTGAGATTGAGGGTGTGTGTGATTGTGTGTGTGTGTTTGTGAATGTGTGTGAGATTGAGGGTTTGTGTGAATGTGTGTGTGTGTGTGATTGTGTGTGTGAATGAGGGTGTGTGTGTGAGTGTGCGCGTGTGTGTGAATGTGTGTGAGATTGAGGGTGTGTGTGATTGTGTGTGTGTGTTTATGATTGTGTGTGTGATTGTGTGTGTGTGTCTCTCTCTCTCTGACCTAATTGCGGGCTCACTCGACCGACCGCTGAGTCGTCCTGCGTCGCCCCGTCACCGAGCGTTCCCACGGAGCTCGTTAAAGACGGAGGCGCTCTGATCTGTCGCCCGACGGAGAGTTCTGGTCTTCGCCGGAAAAATAAGCGTTTTTCGCAAGACGGCGCTCTGTCTGGTCACGTGACCACCCGCCGAGGCCCAGCTGTGCGTCATGTGACCCCGCCGGGCTCCGCCTCCTTTCAGGTCCTCGATGACATCACTGTCGTCGAGGAGGTCGGGGAGAGCGGCGTCGCCATGCCGACACCGGGTCAGACCCAGACAAGGTCCTCGGTGGGCGAATGGTGTCGGCGAGGTCGAGTCTTTGTCTTCGCTCTGCAGCTGAGGCTGTAAATCTGAGTGTGTGTGTGTGTGAGTGTGTGAGAGAGAGAGTGTGTGAGTGTGTGTGAGAGAGAGTGTGTGTAGGTGTGTGTATGTGTGTGTGAGAGAGAGAGAGTGTGTGTAGGTGTGTGTGAGTGTGTGTGAGTATGTGTGTGTGAGAGAGAGCGTGTGTGTGTGAGCGTGTGTGTGTGAGCGTGTTTAAGTGTGTGTGAGAGTGTGTGTGTGTGTGTGAGTGTGTGTGTGTCTGTGTGATTGTGAGTGTGTCTGTCTGTATGAGAGTGTGTGTGTGTGTGTGTGAGAGTGTGTGTGTGTGTGTGTGAGTGTGTGTGTGTGTGTGTGAGTGTGTGTGTCACAGAGGGGGAGGAGGAAGTTTCATTGTAATGGATGAACAAGAAAGAACTTCCTGTTTCCTGCAGCTGCAGGTTCGATGACGTGCGGGCGAATTCGACGGATTCGGAGAGTGCGAAGGGGCGTGGCCACAGTCAGCCACGCCCACCGAGAGCGCACGTGGGCGTGTGCACGTGGAGCAAGCAGAGGAATACAGTTAAACTGGGAGAGAAGTAAAAAAGAGGAGTGGAGAGAATCCTTCTCTCTCTCCCTCCCCCTCTCTCTCTTCCCCCATCACTCCCCCCTCCCCCCCTCCCCCATCAGCTGACATGTTTGACGTTCCCGTCGTAAATCACTTTAGCGTTCCGACATCGGTCTGCAGTCGAGCGACGGCCGCTGGAATTCGATGAAGATGTCGATCTCGACGTTGACCGACGGCGTCTGGAGCATCGTTAACGACGTCCGGGCGTCCCAACGATGCTGACCGCGATAAGATAACGATATCCGACATCTGGGGTGGGCGGGGCTTGGCGCTGCCTGCTGATTGGTCGTGATAAAGGTCGGCGTCCCCAGTTGACCTCTGACCTCTGAGGACCACAAGTGAACCAGAGATGAAAGAAAGAAAGTTTTTTTCCTCTTTGTCTTTTTTCCGAAGCGAAGATCAAAGAGTGTTTCTGCTGCTGGAGTCGTTCCCGGATTCTCCTCGTGTCCTCCGGCCTTAACGAGCGGGAGACCGACCGCTCTGGCCTTTGATGCTTTGATCTTCTTGTTGTTGCTTTGATTTAAGCCTTTCTGTGCAGACCTGGTTTTCAAAACAAATGTCCCCACGACAAACGGCCGCGTCGCCCCCGGCTTCTGCGAAACGTAACTTTTCCTTTTATTTCTTTGATCTGTTGAGGCTGTAGATCAAGGCTTTAGCATTACTTTAGCATGCTACGCCAGCTATCCGCGTCACCGTGAAACCGCAACGACGACGGTTGTCACCTGAGCTGACCCACTTCTGCATCAGTGACAACGGGGGGCGCTAAAGGAGAACGGCGTCCCACTGGGCGCTTGAGGGCAGACAGACACAGACAGACACACACACACACACACGCACACACACACACACACACACACACACACACAGTGTGATAAATGTTTGGCAGCTAATCGGTTAGCCGTGCTAACCCGTACCGTTACGACAGTTCCGTCTCTGGTAAACTGTAGCTTAGCGTCCTTAGTTTGGCATCAGTAGTTTAGCATCACTATCTTAGCGTCATTAGTTTAGCATCAGTAGTTTAGTGTCAGTATCTTAGCGTCAGTAGTTTAGCGTCAGGAGTTTAGCATCAGTATCTTAGCGCCAGTTGTTTATCGTCATTAGTTTGGCATCAGTAGTTTAGCATCAGTAGTTTAGCGTCATTAGCTTAGCGTCATTAGTTTAACATCAGTATCTTAGCGTCAGTAGTTTAGCATCAGTAGCTTAGCGTCAGTAGTTTAGCGTCAGTAGCTTAGCGTCAGTAGTTTAGCATCAGTAGTTTAGCGTCAGTAGTTTAGCGTCAGTAGTTTAGCGTCATTAGTTTAGCGTCAGTAGCTTACCGTCATTAGTTTAGCGTCAGTAGCTTAGCGTCATTAGTTTAACATCAGTAGCTTAGCATCAGTAGTTTAGCGTCATTAGTTTAGCGTCATTAGTTTAGCGTCAGTAGTTTAGCGTCAGTAGTTTAGCGTCAATAGTTTAGCATCAGTAGTTTAGCATCAGTAGTTTAGCGTCAGTAGTTTAGCGTCATTAGTTTAGCGTCAGTATCTTAGCGTCATTAGTTTAACATCAGTAGTTTAGCATCAGTAGTTTAGCGTCAGTAGTTTAGCGTCATTAGTTTAGCGTCAGTATTTTAGCCTCAGTAGTTTAGCATCAGTAGTTTAGCGTCAGTATCTTAGCGTCAGTAGTTTAGCGTCAGTAGTTTAGCGTCAGTAGTTTAGCGTCATTAGTTTAACGTCAGTAGTTTAGCGTCAGTAGTTTAGCGTCATTAGTTTAGCGTCAGTATTTTAGCGTCAGTAGTTTAGCGTCATTAGTTTAGCGTCATTAGTTTAGCGTCAGTAGTTTAGCGTCATTAGTTTAGCGTCAGTAGTTTAGCGTCAGTAGTTTAGCGTCAGTAGCTTAGCGTCATTAGTTTAGCGTCATTAGTTTAGCGTCATTAGTTTAGCGTCAGTAGCTTAGCGTCAGTAGTTTAGCATCAGTATCTTAGCTTCATTAGTTTAGCGTCATTAGTTTAGCGTCATCAGTAGTTTAGCGTCAGTAGTTTAGCGTCAGTAGTTTAGCATCAGTAGTTTAGCGTCAGTAGTTTAGCGTCAGTAGTTTAGCGTCAGTAGTTTAGCATCAGTAGCATCTGTGTTCATTTTAACCGTTTTGTAGGCTAACGCAATGTTGCGCGTTTCTAGGCGGGTATCGGTTTGTCTCCGCTCAAGCGGCTAAGCCCCGCCCCCAGACGGCTAAGCCCCGCCCCAGCTCCGTCCCTCCGGCTCCTCCTCCTCCTCCTCCTCCTCCTTTTTCCCCCTTCCCCCGTTTTTTGACCTTTTCCGCACGTCTTTTTTGAGCATGGATGTGTTTGCGCTGCTGTAAGACGTTGGTCTCTATCCTCTCGCAGGTGGAGCGCCGCCGGAGGCGAGGCCTGGTATCGGGCGGCCGTAGGCGAAAGACGCCTCTAGAGCTCCGGCCTCTCCCTCCACCCGCCCCCGCCTGCGCCGACTCTTTTTTTCTTTCTTTTCTTTTTTCTCGTTTTTCCACTCTGGTTTCCGTCCAAGGAGAGAAACGTTTGATTTCCTTCCTCCTGGATTAACCGTCTGGATCCCGCCGCCTCGTCCTTGCGAGGCCGCTCGTGAAGAGGCCGATCTTTTTGTTCCCTCTTTGTCGACGACGCCCTCCTCTCCTCTCGCGGACTCGGACGAAGAAAAAGTGGATTATCGGCTTTTTTTTTTTTTTAAAACATTTTTTTTATTATTTTTTTTTTTTTGCGCGTTTGCTCCTTCCGCTGCCTTTTTTTTTCTGTCTCCAGGGTCGGAGCGATAAAGCTGATGTTCTCTTTTTCGTAGCCGAGAGGCGGTCGAAGTGGGCGGGGGGGGGTCCGGGCTCTCGTCACGACGTCGTGGTCGTCCCCCGAAGTTCGCCCAAGCATGTGTTCAGCGTAGCTTAGCGCGCAGGCGGGAAGCGTTTTTTTTTTTTTCACGTAAAAGTGCGACAGGAGGAAAAAAAAAAAAAAAAAA
>CAJVRN010000211.1:10355000-10397500 GCA_911728415.1 Lagocephalus sceleratus
CTCGGCGACAACGCGCCTCTCCCCCAAAATCCCATCAGTTTTTCACGGGTTTCCAGCCGTAATTTACGCAATTTCAGAAGGAAAGGAGGTCCCAGTGAGCCCCCTGGTGGCCGCAGAGGTCATTACAGCCGGAACATAAAGGGACTGAACACATAAAGACCCCCCCCCCCGACCCCCCCCACCATCACCCCCCCGGAGGAAGCAGTTTCCCCCAAACATCCACATTTCACATCTGAGGAAGTTTATGGGCCGGAGTTCTGCCAGAACCCGGAGCGCTGCTGAGTCAGCGGGAGCCGGAGCGTTTTTTTACGCTGCGACGCGTTTGGGTGAAGATTCGCAGCGGGGAAAGCTTCGTTTCGGCCGCCCGGTAACCGGCGCCGCGGCCCGAAGTTAGAAAGGCGCGTTCGCCGCGTCGCCGGATCGTCCCAGAAACCGAGGAACGATGGGACTCGCACACCCCGACGTCACGCGGCGTCCTGCCTAGTTCCCGAGTCACGAGGTCGACCTCGACGGCGATTTCGAGCTAGCCTAAACATCCCGCTTTGTTCGTCCACGTGTGAGCCAATTGTGTTCAAGTGCGAGGTGGCCACGCCCCCCCGACGGCCGTGAGGTCGCCATCTTGTCTGACGGTGACCACGTAAACCTGCTCAGTCAACACGCACACACACACACACACACACACACACATACTCGTCTCCCCCCTTTGTGAGGACCTTCATGGCCATAGTGACCAGCCCTCCTGAGACCCAAACCATCCCGACCCCCTGACCCCAAACCTGAACTAAACCCAGTCACCATGCCGATAAGACCAGGCTTTGATCGTCCAGCAGTCCTTTGAAGTTGCAAGGACCGCCCTAAATGTCCTCTTTGCCAGTAGAACGAGGACTCAATGAGGACTGGAATTGGTCCTCAGTGTGTAGCACGAACAAGAACACACACACATTTGTCCGGTTTTATATTTCCCATTTAGCGATGTGACATTTAAGCTCTTTCGGGGATAAAGTCGTCGTTCCCTAACAGCGTACAGACCGTATCCACTGTCCGCGAATCAACGAGGAAGAAACGCCAGGAAACAACTCTCGTCTAGTTCGTCCTAATTTTAAGAGATTACAAATGTGTGGCCCAGAGGACTGCTGTGTGTGTGTGTGTGTGTGTGTGTGTGTGTGTGTGTGTGTGTGTGTGTGTGTGTGTGTGTGTCCCACTCTGTCCTCACTAAACAGTGACTACACTCATTAAAGCTTTCCACTCGGCTGCACATGACTCCTGGAACCTGGATAATCCACACACACAGACACACACAAACACACACACAGACACACACAAACACACACACACAGACACACACAAACACACACACACACTCTGCTGTGGTCTGGTCTCATCTCAAGCCTAAAGTCACCTGCGGAGTGAAAACGTGAAGATGAGTCTGGAGAGGAAGAGATAAGGGAGAGGAGGTGTGAACACTGTGTTGAAAGTTCAGGAGCAGAGAGGAGGAGAGGAAGAGGAGGAGGAGATGAAGAGGAGAAGAAGAGGAGGAGGATGAAGAGGAGGAGGGGGAGGAGAAGAAGAGGAGGAAGGGAGGAGGATGAAGAGGAGGAGGAGATGAAGAGGAGGAGGAAGAGGAGGAGGGGAGGAGAGGAGGAGGAGGAGGAGATGAAGAGGAGGAGGAGTGAAGAGGAGGGGATGAAGGAGGAGGAGGGGGTTGAAGGAGGAGGAGGGAGGAGAAGAGGAGGAGGAGGAAGAGGAGGAGGGGTTGAAGAGGAGGAGGGGATGAAGAGGAGGAGGAAGAGGTGGAGGAGATGAGGAGGAGGAGGAGGAAGAAGAGGAGAAGGAAGAGGAGATGAAGAGGTCCAGATTTCCAGGAGAGTCCCGGGCTGCTCCGAGGACAGGAGCATGCTTCCATCTCCACTTCATCTGTTGGTCGGCCGGTGTGAAGGAAGAGGGAGCAAACGTTGTCTCTGCTGACATCGACCTCCTCCTCTTCCTCCTCCTCTTCCTCCTCCTCCTCCTCCTCCTCCTCTTCCTCCTCCTCCTCCTCCTCTTCCTCCTCCTCTTCATTCTCCTCTTCCTCCTCCTATTCCTCCTCCTCCTCCTCCTCTTCATCCTCCTCTTCCTCCTCCTCTTCCTCCTCCTCTTCCTCCTCCTCCTCTTCCTCCTCTTCCTCCTCCTCTTCCTCCTCCTCCTCCTCCTCTTCTTCCTTTCCTCCTCCTTTCCTCCTCCCCTCCTCCTCTTCCTCCTCCTCTTCCTCCTCTTCTTCCTCCTCCTCTTCATCCTCCTCTTCCTCCTCCTCCTCTTCCTCCTCTTCCTCCTCCTCCTCCTCCTCCTATTCCTCCTCCTCCTCCTCCTCTTCATCCTCCTCTTCCTCCTCCTCTTCCTCTTCCTCTTCCTCCTCCTCTTCCTCTTCCTCCTCCTCTTCTTCCTCCTCCTCCTCCTCCTCTTCCTCCTCCTCATCCTCCTCCTCTTCCTCCTCATCCTCCTCCTCTTCATCCTCCTCTTCCTCCTCCTCCTCTTCCTCCTCCTCTTCATCCTCCTCTTCCTCCTCATCCTCCTCCTCTTCATCCTCCTCTTCCTCCTCCTCCTCTTCTTCCTCCTCCTCCTCGTCACCACTGGGAGAGATCTAGATGAAGAGCAGATACGATTGTTGGTGAGGGACGGCGACGGGAGCGTCAAGACGAGGGAGAAATGTGGGAATCAAAGAGATGTGATGAGGTGTTTGTCCACTTCGGGCTTCTGGAGGGATCACACACACACACACACACACACACACACACACACACACACACACACACACACACACACACACACACTCCCCCGTCCTGGATCAGAACTCCGCTTGTCCTGCCGCAGCGCTGAGGAATGACCAATGAGAGGCTGCGTTTCCATGGGCAACGGCGGAGGCCCTCCCCTCAATTAACCTCCCGACACACACACACACACACACACACACACACACACACACACACACACACACACACACACACACACACACACACACAGGAGATAACTCACATATTGATATGCATGATATAAAGTCCGCCCGTACACAGATTGGGTCAGGTTGAGGCTGCTGTTCATAATTCATAACCCCCACGTGCACGCGCACGTGCACGCCCGCCCGCTCGCTGCTTAATAGAAGATGCTGTATTTACAATTCAGGTCACACGTGTGGAGATAAAAACACACCGAGGCAAACATGGGTCATTGGTGCTGCTGGTGTTTCTAATGCAGAGCACACACACACACGCGCGCACACACACACGAACACAGTCACACGAACCTAAACACACACACACACACACGCGCGCATGGTTCAGGGGCAAAGCATCGCTTAAGATGTTTGTAATGCTGAACACAGGCTCAGCTTAACAGTGAAGACACACATAATCACACTTGTTATACACACTTTACACTCACACACTCGCACACACTCTCACACACACACACTCACCCGTACACACTCACACACACTGGCCATTCCGCTGACTTCGGATAAACCGAGCAGGTGCTCGTGGAAGTAGAAGCTGTCTGAATTTCGTGCTCCGGCGCAGAAAGTCAGACATTTTGCTGCGTGTGTGTGTGTGTGTGTGTGTGTGTGTGTGTGTGTGTGTGTGTGTGTTGAAGCTGAAGGGCTGCATTGGTGGAGCGAGCGTTCAGGGCGGAGGTTGGCTGAGCCTCGCAGGCAGAAGCGAGGAAGAGAAAGTCAGCGAGTGACTGTAAACTGCACACGGACGAGCTTCCAATCACATCACATCACATCAGTACCATGTGTGTGTGTGCGTGTGTGTGTGTGTGTGTGTGTGTGTGTGTGTGTGTGTGTGTGTGTGTGTGGAAAAATTTGGCATTCGCTTTAATCTGTTTGTGTAATTTCATGTTACGTGTTCAAGTGAGGAAAAGGTTTAAGGACACGAGTGTGTGACTGCTGCATGACAGCGTGTGTGTGTGCGTGTGTGTGTGTGCGTGTGTGTGTGTGTGTGGCTGTCCAGAGGCCCGATCTTCTTCTGCTCCAGTTATAGCGGTCAGACACCAGTGCAGTCCTCCACGGTCTACTTCCTGTCCATTTCCTGGTGACCTTCAACCCCTGTCGGCTAAGTTGAAGTCCTGAGGGTTTGGATGGTGTGTGTGCGCGCGCGTGCGTGTGTGTGTGTGTGCGCGTGCGTGCGGACCTCTCAGGCTGAAACCATCAAATACACGAAGTGAAAACAGTCCTGAGTTATTTTCCGTCTCTGCTGAGTCAAACCCAAAGAGCATCTGTTTATATCTGTGTCTAAATGTTGTAACGTTAATTTATGAAACATCACATTTACTCACAAAACCGTGACTTCATCGGTTGTGTGTCTTTTTTCTCCTCCAACTCAGAAACGTCGGCACTAATTTGACTGTAATGCTGCGTGTAATCGGCACAAAACACGAAATTATGGCAGATATGAAGGACAATCAGGACCGCGCGTGTGTGTGTGTGTGTGTGTGTGTGTGTGTGTGTGTGATCCCAGGAGTCTTCGCTGCTCCCAGTTGCTCTCTCCTTAATTTTTGTCACCTTTTGTGTATCATATTTTTGCCACCACGACCTCCTAATTTCCCTGCAGGGATCACAAAGTTTCCTTGTCTTATCGGACTTAATTTGCTGTGCGCGTGTGTGTGTGTGTGTGTGTGTGTGTGTGTGTGAGTGTGTGTGTGAGTGTGTGTTAACTCTGCTCACAGACAAGCAGAACCAGCCATGTGGTAAATTGTCCTTGTCGTCCGCGCGTCACCAGCAGCGCTTTTTTTTTTTTGTTTTTTTTTTTAACCTCAATAAGGTCGCGTCGCCTCCGTGGGCGGGGTTTCGGCGCGGTGGGCGGGGTCTCGGGGGGGAGCCGGAGGGGAGCATCTGCTGGCGCCGTCGATGGACGTGGGAACAAAGGCAACGCTCGACGGCGCCGACGGTGACATCGGGATGGAACCTGGAGGAGCCGTCGACGTGAGGCCCCGCCCACACGAGTTCAACCTGTTCACCTCCACTGACCCCGCCCTCTGCTGACCCCGCCCACCCCCAACGACGAGGGCAACCGCGGTTGGTTCGCCAAATTCTGACTCCGTGTCGTGACTTTTCTCGTTTTCGCCGATTTAAATTAATCCGCCGTCGCATCCGCGAACTCTTCGCTCGATTTCGGGATCAGTCGAGAGTCGGCTGAAGCTTCGCTGGCGACTCGAGCGCATCACGAGGCCGCCGCTCTCCGCCTCCAGCGGATCGGAGCCTCATCTGCATACGCGGCCGTCATCCTTTCATCCGGAGGCCGAAGGAAGACGGATCCATTTCGGTGTTTTCCTCAGATTTCCCGAAGCCGATCCGACGTGACAATTACGTTCCGAGCGGAGAGAAAATCTTTTATTTCGAGTCTTCGGCTGCGAGTGGACGCCGGAACGAGGAGGAGGAGGAAGAGGAGTTCACGGCGATTCCCTCTTTTCTTCCCCGCTCTGCCTCCCCCGCCGCCGTGGCTCCGCCCCCAGGCCCGTTCAGGACAACAAAGCCTCCAACTTCCTTTGATTTTAACAGAAATGTCAAGAAATTAAAAAAAAAACAAAAAAAAAAACTCGGAGGCTCCGGAGCGAAGATGTGCGAGATGCCGACTCTCATCCGTGGAAGATCAGCTCCTCTTTTTTTTTTTTTTTTTTTTTTTTTTTCCGAGAGACAGAAAAACATATTCTCCAGGATTTTTTCCTAATCTGCGATGCGAAAGAATTAAAGCATGAAGCCGCTCTGTTATCTCGAGCGCGCAGCACGGCGAAGCTGCAGAGAACAGGCGGCGGCTGAATAATGAATCAAACGCACCCGCTCGGCTCCTACACTTCACCTTAAAGACAGAGGGACCCGGCCCCCGCACCGGGGGGTGAGCGAGAACATGTGTGTGTGTGTGTGTGTGTGTGTGTGTGTGTGTGTGTGTGTGTGTGTGAGTTAGTTGGTCCTAACAACGGTCAACGTGAATTATTTAATCCCATTCAGGTTCTCTGCGGTGGTTTCACCTCCTCCTAGTTAGCCTCCAGCGCGTCCTACACCTCCAGATTATCGACTCCTTAATCTGCAGTCAATACACAGATTATGAGCCCGTGTCTGTGACCCCCCCCTCGTCAGCTGGGGGGCTGAAACGATGGCGGGGGCCCGTTGTGATTCGCTACAACGTCACGTAGGCAGGAGAGAAGGGAAGGAAGTGGTCCCCAAGCTTTGATCCACTCTGTCCAGCTTTGATCTTTGATCACATGACCCAGCCTTTCGGGGTCTTCACCTCCTACCTGGAAGGTACCGACCGGGCGAACTCGGACTAACTTCAGTCTGGGTGCTGCTGAATGTTGAGTTTGGACCTCTGTGCTTTGATTGTCTTTGTTCTTACCATCTGTCTTTGATCTGACGCCTCTTGAGCCGCCGAACCGACTGTCGGTGCTAACTGAACGTGGGAGCGTGGGGCTGGTGGGGAACGGGCCTGTGGTGCTAAACGGCAGCCAATTAGAGCGGCGCCGTGTGTGTGTGTGTGTGTGCGTGTGTGTGTGTGCGTGTGTGAGTGTGTGTGTGTGTGTGTGTTTGTTTGTTTTGCTCATCTGAACATCTGCTCAGAGTCCACATCTGCCCGATAAAGCGTCGACGGCGCTGACGGGTCCATTAGCGGCGCTGTGCGATGACGGGGGAAGTGACACTCGAGCAGCAGGTACACGGCTCCGGGAGACGATCCCACCTGAATCGTAAACGGGAATAACGGGGATAATCAGGAAGTCGGGGATCAGGCCTTCGGTCCTCTCAAGGTTGGGCATCCAGCGAGGTCCCCGCTAGGGCAGGAAAACAAACACACACACACACACGTCAGCGTTAAGGGAAGGAGGCGTGTCTTCGTTTCCAGCGACTCCGCGCGTCGCTCAAAGGAACTTCGGGGAATCTAAATGAGGGTCTGGAAGGTCGCGGGGGGACAAACCTGAATCCCATTTTCCGCTCGGCTTCACCCGTGCGGACAGACGCCCGCGCGCCGCCGGGCCACATGTCTGCGCGGGGGAGCGTGACTTCGCCCGACCTCGGGGAGTCGCCCCCGCTTGTCGCCCCTCCTCGAATCTGTCCGCCGGCGACGCTCCCGGACGATCCAGAATCCGAAACGAGGCTCCGAGGGGCGCGGAGCGGGGAGGCCGACGGCGGCAAGGCGCGGAAAGACACAGATGGCGAACGGACGGATAATTATCGCCCCAACTTCCTCAAAGTCGGTCCGGAACGTTCGTACTTTTAATCCCCCAAGGAGTCGCCCCCCCTCCTTCCTCGAGGAAAACGGGGCCTGATTTCGGAGCGCCGCTTTAGCCGAACCCGAAGCTGGATTTTCCCGCCGAACCCGAACGCCTCGCGGTGTTTACGTCTCCTCGGCGTGTCGGTGACAGGAAGTGTGGCGGGTTCGGATCCATCGGCAGACGATCCCTCCTCCTCTTCCTCCCCTTCCGTCGAGGACGTGACAGCCGGCTGTGAAGCTCGTGACGGCGGTTTACTTCCCTTTCTTCCTCCGTTTTATTTTATTTTCGTCGCGTCGTGTTTGTGTCTGCGGGTGAACGCGGCGCTCCGTCCTTCATCTTCATCATCGATCCCTCAACAAAGGAAGCCTCTCTCGCTCGGAGACGGAGACCGTCTTCATCACGGGACCATCTCCCCCCCCCCCCTCCTCCTCCTCCTCCCCCTCCTCCTCCTCCCCCTCCTCCTCCTCCTCCTCCTCCTCGATGAAGATCCGGGAGTCTTCACAGCTCGCCGATTAAATCATCAGCTGCATTAAAACCTGGAAATTGCGCGAGCCGGAGTGTGAAGACGATCCGCCTCGGAAGCGACGCCGGAGTCGGGAATTAGCTTTAAAACTGTTGGAGTGCAGAAAGATGCAGATAAACAGCTGTCCCACCGAGGAGCTCCTAATCTGAGCCTAACGGGCGTTCCGCAGATTAGAACTTTATTTAAACGTTTAGGCGCGTTTGCGCGGGCCGACCCGTCTCCATGGAGACGGAGCCTTCGCCCGCGACGGATGAAAGTCCTCCGGAGGTTCCTGCGGGAACATCTGGAGATGGTTCCTGAACCTCCTGAAGGTTCCGGGATGTGGAGAAGCTTCCCGAGAGAAGGTGGTTAAAAACACTCCCGCTAACCTCTAAAGTCCTTTTGAGATTCGGGTTCACTGAAGTTTCCCACGAACCTGAACGCACCGTCTTCAAGGACCAGCCGTCCACGTTTTTGTTGTAAATTAGTTTGAATGTTTTTAACGTCTCAGAATTAGACGCTCTTCGTCGACGTGAAGCAGCGTTAGACCAACGTACGGGAGCTTTGAAGTGTCAGATTAGACACTGACTGTGTGTGTGTGTGTGTGTGTGTGTGTGTGTGTGTGTGTGTGTGTGAGGTTGCCATATGGTGTGTTCCTGAAAAAGGTTCATCAAAATGGAAAACAACAAACACACACAGGAACCCCTGACCTCTGCATGTAAACAATCTATAAATAGAAACGTGTGTGTGTGTGTGTGTGTGTAATCAACAGTTACTGATCTATTCCGTAAGTCACTGTAGCTGCTCCTTATTGATCTGGCAAATCTCCCACACACACACTCACACACACACACACACTCTCACACACACACACACACACACACACACACACACACACACAGCATCTCTTCAGATGCCAACTCCATCCTGCAGATGGTCTGATGTGGAGAGGAAACACTTGAGCGTCCAAACTCCTCCTCCCCTCTCCTCCTCCCCCCCTCCTCCTCCTCCTCCCCCCTCCTCTCACAGATTACCTCCTCTCACTTAATTCCTTCAAAATTCCATAAACGAAGGTCTCTGTAGTTGGATTAAATAATCCCAACGTTGACGTTCCCGAGCTCCAACGATCTCGAGGGATAAACCAAACCGGAGAACGTCCTTGGGACCCACGACCACATCCGTCTCGGGCCCGGCCCGCGTTGCCGTGGCAACCCAAGACGACGCGGTGCTGGGCCGGAGGCGACCAGGTTAATGTAACGTGAACGTTTATGCGACGTTTGTAGCGTCGTAAATTCAATGTTTTCACGCTCCATAAATGAGTCGGGGCGGAAATTTGTGCGACAAACGTGGGTCCCGCTGCCCGAAGATGAATGTTCATAGAGGATTAATCCGACTGAATATTAATCTGTTAATTCAGGTAAAAGAACACGTGTGTGTGTGTGTGTGGGTTCTGGTTTACATGCTGAGCAGGGACCAGGCGACATCGCCTGCGAGCTGAGGACACACTCCGAGGACCGTCTGAGGGCTCAGGCAGTTTATAACTTTTATACATAAATATGTGAAAATCTCCTCCAGGAGTTTGAAAAGTGTCCTCCTTCATTTATCCATTTGCAGAAAAAGTGACAAAATCATCTGAAAATGTTCATTTGCAGCCACGAATATCAACAATCTGCAGTTTCGCCGGTTGAAACGTGGCAGAAGAGCAATTTTCCAAGTATGTAATTATCTTTTGACAAGACAGCCCAAAAAATATAAATCATTTCAGACATCTCTCTTCCCACTTGGCCGCCTTCAGACTCGCAACTTATTTTTGTATAAATTCCAATTACGGAGGCACAAAATATCAGATTATGCTCCTTCGGCTCAACTGGACTTGATTCTCTTTCGCCGCTTTTTCACTCGTCGCGACTCGACTGACGCGGTCGCGAGGCTTTTCCACGAGGTGGGGGGCGTGTCCGGTTATGTTAATGAGGACACGCTCGCGCTCTGATTGGCAGGTGACGTCGCAGATAAGTTCGTTAAACTCAAACCTCCAGTTTTAAAACACATTAACGGTGTAATCCCTCATTAAAACAGTATTTAAACGTCAATAAACCAGATTAACAATAATCTAAAGGTTCAAAAAGGAGTCGGAGTTCCTGTTTGGAAGTTTCAGGAGAGACGTGGATGTGGCGATTAAGGATCCAGATAATCGTAGAGAAATTAGAAAATCTGGTAGAAGATTAAAGACGACATATAAGGTCGTGGAGGCCACGCCCACCTGAGGGGGCGGGGCCACAGGGTTAAAAGTACCTCAAACTTTTCGCCTTCGTGCTGCTCAGGTGGAGCTTTGGGGAGTTTGAACACTCACACACACACACACACTCTCACACACACACACACACTCACACACACACTCACTCATACACACACACACACTCTCTCACACACACACACTAGACATCTGATCTCAGGTCGGGTCCCCCTGCATCCCTGCTGGCTGTGGGGGAAGAACAAAGCATGAAGGGACCCGAGGGGGGGGGGGCAGAGGAAACATCGATGTTTTTCTTTGACTGTCGCGGTCGCTGCTCAGAGACCGGAATGTTAGAACGGGAAGTTGGAGCAGGCCGTCGACCTCCTGCTTTCACCTCCCAACTTTGACTTTTTCCGCTGTTTCCTCGTTAAATGTTGTTTTCTCGCTGGTTAAGTTGGTTAAACTGGGTAAACTGGTTAAGTTGGTTAAAAATGGTTAAGTTAAACTGGATAGACTGGTTAAGTTGGTTAAAATGGTTAGGTTTGTTAAACTGGTGAAGTTGGTTAAAATGGTTAAGTTTGTTAAACTGGATAAACTGGTTAAGTTGGTTAAAATGGTTAAGTTTGTTAAACTGGGTAAACTGGTTAAGTTGGTTAAAATGGTTAAGTTTGTTAAACTGGTAACTTTTTGTTAAAATGGTTAGGTTTGTTAAACTGGTGAAGTTGGTTAAAATGGTTAAGTTTGTTAAGCTGGATAGACTGGTTAAGTTGGTTAAGTTGGTTGAACCAGTAAAATTTCTTGAACTGGTTAAGTTGGTTAAACTGGTTAAACAGGTTAAGATCTATTAGTCATGAGTCAAAATCTCAGGAGCTTCCAGAAATTCCCAGATGTTTTTCCAGATTTGGGCCGATCTCAAGAAGTCTGGCTTCGGAAAAAAACGAAAGATTTCCCTAAAAAGGGAAAAAATCGGCATCTGCAGCGACGGCAGCGAGGAAGTCGGCGAATTGTTTTTTTTTGGGGTCGACGGAGTCTTCAGAGCTGTTTTCCTGCGCGGGGGCGGGGAACGCTCTGATGGGAATCTCCGGAGCCGCCGCGATTTACGCCCGACATAAAAAAGGAGGGTGGTTATAATTTATTATCGTCACATTTTGCTGCCTCGTTTTTCCGGCGTTCCGGTCGTTCCTCCGAGGAAAAAAAGACGCTTGATTCCGACCCGAGGCTCCTCAGAAGGAAAATGGGCCGCTTCCCCGTTTCAGAACCACCTGAGATCGGGCCGATCCTGTCAGACGGGAAGTGACGGCGAGGATGACGGGAATGATCCCGGCACCCGCTGGAATATCAGACGCTCTAAGTGGGAGTTGGTACTGGTCACCAGAAACCACATACACTCTCAAACACACACACACACACACACGCACACACCCACACACTCTCTCTCACACACACACTCACACACACACACACACACACACACACACACACACACACACACACACACACCCCTGTGGAATTGTCCTACTATGAAGGGAAAATTCAATTATCCTACAAAAGTGAATACATTCATAGCTGTGTGTGTGTGAGAGTGTGTGTGTGTATACCTGTGTGTGTTTGTGAGGGTGAGTGTGTGTGTGTATACCTGTGTGTGTGTTTGTGAGTGTGTGTGTATGTCTGTGTGTTTGGTTGTTTGTGAGTGTATGTATGTGTATACCTGTGTCTGTACCTGTGTGTGAATTTGTGTGTGTGAGTGTGAGTGTGAGTGTGTGTATACCTGTGTGTGTGTTTGTGAGTGTGAGAGTGTGTGTGTATACCTGTGTCTGTACCTGTGTGTGTATACCTGTGTGTGTGTTTGTGAGTGTGAGTGTGTGTGTGTATACCTGTGTCTGTGTTTGTTTCTGAGTGTGTGTGTGTGTATACCTGTGTCTGTACCTGTGTGTGTATACCTGTGTGTGAATTTGTGTGTGTGAGAGTGTGTGTGTACCTGTGTGTGTGTATATACCTGAGTGTGTGTGTGCTTGTTTGTGAGAGTGTGTGTATACCTGTGTGTGTGTTTGTTTGTGAGTGTGTGTATACCTGTGTCTGTACCTGTGTGTGTATACCTGTGTGTGAGTTTGTGTGTGTGAGTGTGTGTACCTGTGTGTGTGTATATACCTGAGTGTGTGTGTATACCTGTGTTTGTGAGTGTGAGAGTGTATACCTGTGTGTGTTTTTGTTTGTGAGTGTGTGTATACCTGTGTGTGTGTTGATAATTGCCGCCCTCGTTTACCTTCCCTGTTGTTTCCCACCCTCGTTCCCTGATTCCCTCCCGTCTCGCGGTTATTGACAGCCGGCGAGGCCGCAGACGCGTCGGGCGGCGGCGGGGGTCGGCGGGGGCCGCTCCGGCGCCTCGGCGCCTCGTTTGAAGAGCGCCGGTGCGAGTTAACGCGGGGAGACAGGCGTAAACAGCCGCGCTTTAAACCTACGCCGCCGCCGATCGCTTGATGAGCGGGAAGCGCGGCTGACAGGTCCGGAAGTCCGGCCTGACAGCCGGTGTCAGCTCTCGCCGTCTCCACGGAAACATGAAAGCGGCGGCGCTCTCACATCATCCAGATGTTGCTGCGGTGGCTGTTTGTTTTTTGTTTTTTCCGTCTCGATTTTCGCGGCCTAACGAGCTCAAACGGACGGAAATCAAAACGTTTAATCCCGGTTTTGATCCGAGCGACGCAGATTCGTGATGGATGGAGGTGAAGGGTTTACGCCGTGTTTGGTCGTTTAAGAATTTTCCCGGGGGTGTGTGTGTGTGTGTGTGTGTGTGGGGGGGTTGTGTGAGGGGGGGTCAGGTGAAACGGCGGCGTCTGATCCGGCTCCTTCGTGTAAAAAAGGTGGCGGGAACGACGGGAAGCTCGGAGTCGGGGGATCTGGCGCCCCCTCTGGTGAGAGGAGGCGCTGCAGCTCTCCCCCCTCCGCCCCCGCCCCCCGACTCATCCGGCCTCCATTTGTAACATTTTGTACCAGAAACACAAACGTTTGGGGGGGGGGCTGGAGCAGCAGCTTCCCCCCGCCCATCAATATTTGACCGGCGAGAGCGAAGACGCAGAATGAGAATGTTTGTTTTCGGAGCAGAAGGAGCAGCTCCGAGGATCGTCTGAGCCCCCCCTCACCCCCCTCACCCCCCCCCACTTCCACCTCTGGAAGCTCATCCCTCCCATCAGCGGAGAGAAATCGCCGCTCCTCTTCGAGCGAAGAGGGGGGGGGGCGGGGCCTCGCCCTGCCTCAGCCCTCCGATTGGCCCCCTCCCCCCCGACTCCTCGCCTTCCTCCGGATTGGGCGGGTAATCCCGGGGTGAATTCCCAGTTGGGGTGTTTGTTTGAAGGCGCTCCTGCTGGAAAACCGGCGAGACCTGAAGGACGCGGAACGACTTCCCGCGGCTAATTAGAGACGCCACGGTGACATTTAAATATCTGCTCTTTCTTTCCTCTTTGAGATAAATCTACGTCTCATTTCCCTTCATTTCCTGCCATTCCCCCCCCAACCATCTTTCCTTCCACTTTCATCCCCCCCGACCCCCCCCACCTCGTCCTATTTTCCGGCTCTGTGTCGATTAATTAATTGCCGGCTAATTTAATTTCTCAAAAAGTAATAACTTGTTTAAGCGTGAATAAAGACTGACAAGGCAAAGTTCTAATCTGCCCAAAGTTTAATTAGAGCTGCCGAGGTTTCCACGTAGTCGGGCTGGGGGGGCGGGGGGGGTCAGGCGGAGGGCGGCGGGGTGGGCGGGGCGGCGGCGAGGGGGTCGGACACGAGATCGGGGGAGAAAACAAAAGAACTGATTTCTGACGTCTGTCGGGAAAAAAATTAAGCAGTTAAAAGTTGTTTAGAAGAAAATTCAGCTTTGCTGGTGACAGGACCTCAGACCAGTTCAGACCAGTTCGGACCAGTTCGGACCAGTTAGAAAGCTTTGATCTGGATATGGGGGCGGGGTCAGGGGCGGGGTTATGGGCGGAGACGGGGGCGGGGTCGAGTCACAGAAGCTCTGCTGCAGGTGGATGAGGAGTCCTGGAAAAGTCCTGGAATTTTAATAATCTATTACCTGTGTGTGAGAGTGTGTGTGTGTGGGTGGGTGTGTGTGTGTGTATGTTTGTGTGTGAGAGAGAGAGTGTGTATGTGAGTGTGTGAGTGTGTGTGTGAGAGAGAGTGTGTGTAGGTGTGTGTGTGAGTGTGTGTGTATGTGTGTGAGAGTGTGTGTGTGTGTGTGTGTGTGTAGGTGTGTGTGTGAGTGTGTGTGTGTGAGAGTGTGTGTAGGTGTGTGTGTGTGTGTGAGTGTGTGTGTTCACAGCAGCCTCCCTCTCACTCCTCTATTGTTCCTATAAGATAAATTAAAGCCATTGTCAGAGGGAGGAAACGGTGTTATAATTGAAGGTTCCTCCTGCTGCAGCTTTAAGTACAACACACACACCTACACACACCTACACACACACACCTACACACACACACACACCTACACACACACACACTCCTACACACACACACACTCCTACACACACACACACTCCTACACACACGCGGGCGCTGCTTCAAAGTAATTAAACACATTAACACTTCAAGCAGAAGCAGAGTAAAACCGAGGAGCTCTTTTGTGTAAACGGGCTTCATTTATGAGCCGGGGGGGGCGAGGGTTTAGCATATCTGCTGCTAACGTGATGGGCTGGAAGGGGGGGGGTGAGGGGGTGAGGAGGGGTGAGGAGGGGTGAGGAGGGGGAGGCTCTTCACTCCAGTCGACAGCATAAAACGTCAGATACTCATCTGGAAATTATTTTCATTTCGGAGCGCTGACATCTTCCTGAGCGGCGACTCTGGAATCTAATTAGTTTGACCGGAAAACGGCGACCGAAGTAGCGCGGCGTATTATGCAGGCGGCGAGGTGGGGGGCGTGTGAGCCGGGGGGGCCTGTGAGTGGGGGGGCAGGGGGTCCCGGGGGTTAACTGGAACTCAGGAGTGCAGATAAGAGCTGGAGGAACCTCGGGAGGCTCCGCTAATGGAGCCAACCTTGACTTGGGCGCCGCCGCCCCTCTGACACCCGCGGGCCTCGCCGGGGGCGCAGATAGGGCGCCCCCCCTCCTCACCCCCTCCCTCCCTCCCTCCCTCGCAGTCACAACTTTTCAAACTTCCCCGAAGCGAACCTGCGGTGCCTGGCTCCGCCTGGGGCCGCCGTTTCGGTCGCTCTGAGAGGCGGCGTGGACGCGCCCAGGTCGCAGACCCCCCCCCCCCCACAGCCAGCAGCATCACGTGGGTGTGCACGTTTCCAGTCGGGCGGCGTTCGCACGTCTATGAGGGAGGGGGCCGAAGCTTTCAGCTCCTCCAGCTGAGCTCCGGCTTCACGATGAGAAGGTTCAAACACGACCCTGAACTTGATGCTTCAGCCCCGCCCCTTTTCTAGAGTCCACGCCCCCTCTGTCGAGGCCCCGCCCCCTCTGTCGAGGCCCCGCCCCATCCATCAAGACTCCGTATCCCACAATGCACCTCACCTCAACGTGCAGTAGCATTTGGGCCTCAGAGGACCGAAGTTCACGACCGTTAGGGTTCACGAAACATCTGGGTGTGACCCTGAGAGCTGAGGTCAAAGGTCAGCTGCTCCACGTGGCTCTTCTATGATGCTGCTGCCCCCCCACACACACGCCCACACACACACACGCACACACACACACACACCCTGACGCCACGCTGAGAGCAGCAGCCATTAAACAGGCGCTCACACATGACTTAACGTTTCTGCAAGCACCTCGCTTTTGTGTGGGAAGTGCTTCAGAAAAGGCTAGAACCCACCGGGGGGGGGGTGGCGAGGGGGGTGAGGATTGAGGTCGCCGCTCAGCACTCGCTGGGATTAGCACGAGCATCAACCCACAAAGACAGAAAAGCCGACCTCGGCTCCTTTTGCAGGAGAGAAAAAAAAAAACACGGAGGTGATGAATTTCAATTATGCATGAAGTCGAGGGAATTTTGGGACGCAGGCGGCGTTCCGGGGGGGCTGCTGCTACCCCCCCCCCCCACACCTCCGGTATCAAAGACTGATCTAATGTCACGCACGGGAGAAAGGTTACGTTCTGCATACGGCGTCGGGTTTCTGCCTCCGTCTCTGACCTTTTTTTTCATTCAATTCAGCTTTTTAAATTCCAAGTCGGCGTTCCGTTGGGAGGGGGGGGGTGTGGGGGGAGGGGGGGGGCACCATTGTTTGGTCACAAACTGGGAAGCTCCCAGCGGGGCGGGGGGGGGCAGACGGACCGCCGTGGCTTCGTTACCTGAGGCGGAAGAGCCGCTCGCCTGTTAGGGGACGTGACTTTTCTTCGCTTCACTTCTTACAGTGGGCTCCTCCTCTAATTGGCTGTTTGTGCGACGTAATTAACGAAGCGTCCCGCGCTCGCCCTCCCGTAAATCAGCCGATCCCGCCCGGCGCTCGGCGGCCTCCACATCTGGGCAGCCTTCCCGCCGATCCTCCGACTATTAACGACTTTACAGACGCGTCCCGGGCTAATTAATTCCCTCCGGGGGGGGGGCGAGCGGCGGGGTCGTTAAAAACGGAAAAATAATTACCGGTGAAAGCGCGGGACACCTTCGGTCGGGACCGCTTCCGTCTCCAGCCGGCTCCCGTCACATCAAAGCCATCAAAGAGAAACAGGAGCAAAGCAAAAAGGCCCAGGGGGCGGAGCTGCTCACCTGGCCACGCCCCCTTGGCCCCGCCCCCCTCCAGCCTCTCACCCCTGTTCGTCTCTCTCTCTCCGCAGACCTCAGGCCCCTCCCCGACGTGGCGATGACGGGGAACTGCACCCACGAGTGCACCGAGTTCGGCCACTCCGACTCCTGCTGGATGCCCGGGCAGCCTTCGCCCAACCGCCGGGCGCCCAAGCCCCCCCCCCCAAGCTGTCCACCTTCGTGCCTTACCAGGAGATGGACGGGCAGGAGCAGCTGATGGCCAACGGCAGCGCCAAGCCCGTGGCGGGGGAGGAGCGCGGGGCGGGGGGCGGCGGCTCCAAGGCGGCCGGGATGCGCTTCATGACGCCCTACAGCACCGCCTACGGCGGCGGCGGCGGCGGCGGGGGCGGGGACTCGTCCGGTAAAGACTGCGGCCTGGAGGAGATCCCCCTCAGCCAGGGGGGGGAGTACCACTCAGGCAACACCCCCACCGGCCAGACCTCCAAGAGGGAGATCTACCTGTGAGCCCCCCCCCTCTAAGCCCCGCCTCCTCAGGCCCCTCCCCCATCGTCTCTGGTCGCTGTTAGCCCCGCCCCCTCACTGCTGCCCCCCTGTGCCTACTACTCACCGTGCCGCAGCTCCAACGCCCCCCCGCCCTTTTTATAACCGCTTCGGACCCTCACCCACTGGCTGGCCCCGCCCCCCCAGGGCCACGCCCACGGCTAGCCACGCCCACCGGTGGCCCTCCGCCGTTACGTAGACCAGACTGAAACCACGCGGCGATCGCCCGCAGTCCGAATGTAAACCACGCCCCCCACCCCACCCCCACGCTGTGGACGTCTCTCGTGTTGCTTCCGCCAGACGACGCCCGTCCGGATTTTCACGAACTTCCGCTTTTTCCCGGTTTTGTCCGATTTCCCGCCGTGTGTTTCTCTGAGTGTACAGAGATGTAAATACCACAGACGCTGGGGGAGGGGCCGCGGAGGGGGGGGGTCGGTGGGCGGACCTGAGACTCAGGCGTGCCCCCGGATCCTCGCCGACGCCGCTCATTGAAGCTCCTCCTCCTCGCCGGACCTGCTGAAGAGCTCCGGTCGACACGCTGTAAAAAGAAGGGAAAAAAAAAAGTTCCCCCCCCGTTGAAGTCAACACTCCCGTTTCCCTGGCAACAAAATGAACGGATGAAATCACGAACTTTTCTTTTCGGTTTTCCACCGCAATCTTTTCGCTTCGCCGTCCGACGATGTCGCTGACCGCGGCGGTGTCCATAGTAACAAGGCGAACCTGTGAAGTTTCGGCTCCGGTGCTCCAGGTTCGTCCTGTCGGGAGTAAATTCCTTGATCCTTTGATCTGTCCTTTGATCTCCAATACTAAACGCTCCTCTGGGGAGTGTCGCAACTCCAGGTTGATGTTTTTAACGTCGCCAGAAGCTTTGGGAAACATTTTAGATCCTTAATAAACGAGTTCTGCTGAAGGTTCCGGACTTTTCCTGGATCCGCAAAATTTAGTGGAATTCTTAACGTTCCTGAAGGCGGAGCTTCTGGAGGAACTTCCTCTGGAAATCACGAACTGGAGTGAACAGCCTTCTGAGCCAGAACAGAGTTTCAAACCCGACCGTTTAACGAGTCGCCGGGTTTAGGAATTGTCTGTCGGGTCAGAAACGTTCTCCTTAATCGCTGCCCATTCCCGACTCTTCGGACCTCCTTTTCTTTAGCGCTTCCTTTTCCTAAAGCGGTTAGCGAGGGCGTCGTGGATCAATGACACCAGCGTGGGGACCAAATAAAAATGACATTGTGGGAAAATACGAGGAAAAAATTATCTTAAACATCTCCAATCAGAAATATTTGACCGAAGACGTTTTCCTTCATTTTCCGAATTTTTTTCCTCCGTTCTTTGATGGGATGTTTGGAAAACGCTTTGATTCCCATTGCGCTCCTCTCCTGGTGGCCGAGTTTTGGCGTTCCCTGCTGTTAGCGACATTCCCAATGACACACCGATTATTTCACCGTCGTTACAGGAAGTTCGGAAGAAATTGGGAATAACCTAAATGTGAAAATCGTTGTTTAATGTTAGCTGAAGGTCTATTGTTGGGAGTAAACCAGTTTAAACCAGTTTGATCCAGTTTAAACGTCGTCACTGAACTTTTCTATCAGGAGTCGTGCATCGGAAGTGTTAACATCGTTAGTTAAAACGTTGTGAATCCCAATGGGTCCGTCGTGGGTTTCTGCTCTGCTACACATCAGGTTTAGGCTCCAGGGTCACATGACTTTCTGGACACGCCCCCTTTTGTTTTAATTAAACATCAAAGTGTTTCCCAAAAGCTTCATTTTTATCCCAGGAAAAAAACTTAAAAACGCTAAACGTGGGTGAAGATGCTAACGTACTAATCGGGATATCGGATGTTTTAACTCGTTTCCACAAAAAGTACAAACAAATGAATTCCATTTTCTGTTTGTCTTCTCCTTAAACCTAAAACAATCTTTGGAGTTTAAGTCTCATTTTGTTGTCGGGAACATTTCCGAAATGCTGAGCGGATAATCGGATGGTCGGCCGTGTTGAGCGTTTACGAGCTTTTGACGGCTTTGTTCTGCTTTGAAATCTGTTTCTTTAAACTCTTCGTCGCGATGACGTCATGACGAACAAGTTCGCTCGCCTCGGCTCCGGTTTTCCGCTTCCTTGTTTTCGTTTGCTGTTTTAATCTCGGAGCAGGAAATGAACTTCGGATCATCCGAACCTTTTCTTTTAAATGTGGAAATATTTTATTGGAAAATCAGTTAAAATGACGTTTAAAAAAAAAAAAAAGACTCAAAACTTTCTGGCCTGATTTGTTTTCCTTTGGTTGCCATGACAACGGCTACCCCGGAACCGTTTTCCCGCCATCCCGCTCAACGTCGGGCACGCCGGCGGGGCGACCTGGCTCCGAACTTGTTTTTTCTGTATTATAGTCAAAGAGCCGAGCATGAAACAATCCGACTTTATAAATATGGAACATTTCTGTGGTCTTTTTTTATCCGTGTTTTGGAATCGAGCTGTTATAAACGCTGTACCAGTTTACTGTAAATGGTTGTTTTTATGAGACGAGGCCGAAGCTTTCTGAGACGCCCGACCTAACCGGGCTCTCGATCCGCAGGGAAGAGCAACAGAACTCCGAACACGGAGCCAAAACCGGAGTTACGGAAGCTCGGAAGCCCTCCCCCTACCCCCCCACACCCCCCATGATAGAAGGAAACTGTTTGAGACACTTTACGGTCATATTAACGGTTTTTACGACCTTTGATGTTTGTAGCTGCGTTTACGTGTATTTGTCAGAAATTAAGGAAATATTGTGGATTTAATCACTTTGTAGTTTGATCGGTTTGGAATCGGGATTTAAAGGAAACGGTCACTGATCTGATATCCTGTACACAAAATATTTATATATTACGAAAAAAAAAGAACCCACACAGGTGGATCCGAGCTTCCATCCTCCAGGGAAAGGTGGGAATCAGGAAGGCGCTGCCGGATCACTTTAGTCTCTACAGGAAGTTCGTAGCCTCACTGTTGGTCGCTTATATTTATATCAGAATAAAACTAGTGATGCCTTGTTTTTGTACAGTTTTATGTACATGGAAGTGTATGTTTTTAAACTCTCTACGTATTAAACCTGGAGGGAATCTGCTCGTGTAGGATGAAACTGTTCCGTAGGCTCGTCACCACGTAGGAGATTCAGGCTCAGAGCGGAGGACGATGGCCTCCCACCATCCCCCCATCCTCTTCTTCTGTTTTCCCATCCGATGCTTCCTTCCTTCCCTTTTCTTTGGTTTTCCCGGAGGAAGTCTGGCGATGTGGGTTCGAGCCTCATCCGTCCTCTTTTAATCCGCATGTTTGAAAAAACACAAAAACAACAAAAAAAAAACAACACAACTTTGTTCTTTTATTTTTGCTGAGCAAATCAAAGATTAACTTGTAATTACTTCTTCCTTATAGCTTTACAATAAAATACATTCAGTCAGACGAGATGGCGTCACCGTGGTCTTTGTTCTCCCGACTGGGCCGGATCGGGATCGGGATCCATCGTCAGAGCGTTGACCTTTCCTTCCACGATCAAAGCCGTTGCCCTGTGGACTTCTGGGATTCTCACTCCGATGTCCGTTCATCCGCGGCTACGACACGTCCGAGTGGGCGGAGCCGCCCCTAGGCGACCTCAGCCGGTGGACCTTAAAACTGGAGCGGTACCGACGGCGTTCCGGGAGTACGTGAGGACAACAGACGGACACACAATCAGGAAGCACCAACGAGCCCAGAGGCCCCTGGTGGAGCTCTCAGCGCTCTTGGAGCGTCCAGAGGGGCGTGGTTCGGATCTCTCGGAGTTCTCAGATCTCTCGGGAGTTCTTGGAGCTCTCTGAGTTCTTGGAGCTCTCGGAGTTCTTGGAGCTCTTGGCCCTGGTGGAGCGTCCAGAGGGGCGTGGTTCGGAGCTCTTGGAGTTCTCAGATCTCTTGGAGTTCTTGAAGCTCTCGGAGTTCTTGGATTTCTCCGAGATCTCGGAGCTCTCAGAGTTCTTGGAGCTCTCGGAGTTCTCGGAGCTCTCGGAGTTCTCGGAGTTCTCGGAGCTCTCAGAGTTCTTGGAGCTCTCGGAGTTCTTGGAGCTCTCGGAGTTCTTGGAGCTCTTGGCCCTGGTGGAGCGTCCAGTGGTGGCGTGGTTCGTAGCTCTTGGAATTCTCGGAGCTCTCGGAGCTCTCAGCACTGGTGGAGCTCACGGAGCTGCTCGTTGAAGCTCTCTCCGTTGACGGACCTCTTTGATCTCTCGGAGCTCTCAGCTTTGATGGTGCTCGCGGCGCTATCGGACCTCCTCGAGTTCCTCGCCTTGTTGGAGCTCTTGCCGTGGTCGGCGCTCTCGTGTCGGATTACAGCGCCGAACTGGAATCGGGGGAGAAAATGATTAAACCTGCGTGAGAACAGAAGAAAATAGGAGCCGGCTTGTTTTTGAAGACGTGACACAGATGAATCCTGCCGCCGCCTCCTTCAGGCTTTCATCACTTTGCCCCATTTCTCATCCACTCGTTCTTTATTCCCACTCTCTCCTCACATCCCTCCTCCACTCCTTCCTGTCATTCCTTCCACTTCACACCTCCCTCTTCTCTTATTCCAGCGCTCGTTTTTTTAAACTTTAATCTCCTCTCTTATTTCCACCTTTCTTCCTCCCCCCTTTGTCACTCCGTCCTCCCCCCTCCTCCCGTTTCCTCTCCTGTTACCGTGGCAGTGGGATGTAAACCGAGTCTCGGAGCGGAAGCAGAAGGAAACGTGATGATGGAAGATGAAACTTCATCGATCTCTGAATTTAGAGCGTCGGGAGGAAGACGAGGAGGAAGCTGACTGGAGAGGCGACGGGTCAGGACGAGGGTCGGCCCCCGAAGATGACCGCCACCAGGGGGCGCTGCTCACATCCCAACCCCGGGAACGTCGACGCTTTCGACTCGCCCGAAAATCCTCGAAACTCCGACTCCTGCGGCTACCGGTGTCCTTTCTTTAGCCACAGTGGGAAACACCGCCCCCCTCGGTTTACCGTGGTACTGCAACAGTCAATGTGTGTGTGTGTGTGCGTGTGTGTGTGTGTGTGTGTGTGTTACAGGGAGGGGGCGGAGCTCGAGAAAGACAAATAGACGAGCGTTCTCCGGAGGCGTTCCCGTTGAGAGCGCAGTCGGGTCTCGGTTAGCCGAGGACGAGCGTCTAAACCTCGACCACGTCTCTCTTCCCTCTGTATGTTGCATGTGTGTGTGTGTGTGTGTGTGTGTGTGTGTGTGAACTAAAGCTTATCAGGGTGCTCGCAGCCACAAGTGTTCCCATTGAAATGCGCAGCGTGGTGTTTAATCACTATACGCAGGATCTGCGGCGGCGGGCTAATCTCCGTTTTAACATTTCACACGGCGCCCGCAGCGACGCGCCTTTTCCCGCTCCGTCCACCCGGCCGACAGCGTTCCCGCTCTCCTCCTCCTCCTCTTCCTCCTCCTCCTCAGCAAGAGTCCTTTTCTTCGCTGGAGACGGACGTGGGTTCGCTCGGCGTTGACCTCACCTTTACCTGAGGGGGAGGGGCTCCCGTCGGCCAATCAGGAGGCTCCAGCAGCCGTCGGTTTCTGGCCACGCCCACTTTGGATCTGAACTTAGATGTAAATTTGCTTTGTTGCTCGACGTCACTGCAACATTCACTCCTCCTCCTCCTCCTCCTCCTCTTCCCTGTTGGCCTCAGGGATGTTGGATGGATGGATGGATGGATGGAGGGATGGAGGGATGGAGGGAGGAGTCACGTCTCTCCGGCGGCTGTGCTCGTATCAATCACTCTTTCTTCATCCCTCCGTCCATTCTCTCCGTTTCTGGATGAACTTCCCACATTTTAACCCGACGATCCGACTTTCCTCTTGACAGATGGACGATCGACCAATCACACGGCTGCATTCATCACATCAGCAGGAGGGGGAGGAGGAGGGGGAGGAGGGGGAGGAGGGGGAGGGGGATGGAGAGAGCAGAGCGGTGAAAGTGAGGAAGACGGAGGTGGGGGGGTCAGCAGGGGGTGGCAGCTCTAATCTGTCTCCTCCCAGCAGCATCTCAGAGGTAATGATGACATCAGCGGGAGGTTCACACTCCCCCTCCTCCCCCTCTTCCTCCCCCTCCCCCTCCTCCTCCTCTTCCTCCTCCTCTTTCCTTCCTTTATAGACCCGAACACGGATAAAATCAATAAAAATAAAGGTTAAACTTCAGGTCGGACCTCAAGCCGCGGGGTGGGCGTGGCCTCGCCGCCGCGGCGGGGCGAAAGGAAGTCGGCGTTTAAAGCGGTCAAATCGCTTTGACCCTGACCGTCGGGGGTGAAGGGACGTACGGAGGTTCAGGTTCACCCGGGGAGGCCGTTTCGTTCCGGTGGACCGAAGCGTTCTCGTTTCCTTCTGCGGCGTTAACGCCGACCTCCTCCGGTCGGGCGGTCGCCATGGCGACCGGAGACCCGTCAGCGCGTGACAGGATGTCACGGTGGCTGCACGTGTCCCTGAAGGCCACACGCTCCCCACCGACGGGCGAAAGGCCCGCTTCAGGGGATCTGTGGCCAACGAAACCGGGTCAGACCGGAAGTGGCGGGCGCTCCGAACGGTCGGGAGAGGAAACGGGAAGTTTAGTCAGAGGTCAGCGGGGTCAGCACCTGTCAGGAAGACCGAACTTCCCGATCCATTGGAGCATCTGGAGGTTTGGGAATACGAGCTGCCGAGATCTGGAGCTGCCTTCATCCGCCAGGTAACTAACACACACACACACACACACACACACACACACACACACACACACACACACACGCGCTGATGGATACACGTGTTCGGGAGCGTCTTCCGCCTGTTCTTCGCTCTTTAACAGAAGGAAACGGTGTCTGTTTACCGGCTGGGATCAGACGGAAGAGGAGCAGAGAGGCTCCACCGCCAAGAAGAAAAGACACACACCTGCCAGAGTGTGTGTGTGTGTGTGTGAGTGTGTGAGTGTGTGTGTGTGAGTGTGTGAGTGTGTGTGTGAGTGTGTGTGTGTGTGTGTGTGTGTGAGTGAGTGTGTGTATGTATGTGTGTTTTTTGTGTGCGTGTGAGTGAATGTGTATGTTGTATGTGTGTATGTGAGTGAGTGTGTATGTTGTATGTGTGTTTTCGTGTGTGTGTGAGTGAGTGAGTGAGTGTGTATGTTGTATGTGTGTTTTCGTGTGTGTGTGAGTGAGTGAGTGAGTGTGTATGTTGTATGTGTGTATGTGAGTGAGTGTGTATGTTGTATGTGTGTTTTCGTGTGTGTGTGAGTGAGTGAGTGAGTGTGTATGTTGTATGTGTGTATGTGAGTGAGTGTGTATGTTGTATGTGTGTTTTCGTGTGTGTGTGTGAGTGAGTGAGTGTGTATGTTATATGTGTGTGTGTGTGTGTGTTCATCTTTACTACATACTGAGATGTTCCCGTTGGCGCTCCCAGCTTCAAAGACTTGGCTTTAGGTCAGAGGTCAGAGGTCATCTCGGGCTTGTCCTCACAAAGACACAAACGTGACAGCGTGTGTGTACCACGGCGGCGCTGTCGTTGTGGAGGCGTCGGGGGCCGTCGACCCCCCCCGCGGTCCATCTGGAGGAGCTCCGATTAAGAAAACCTGTTAATGAGCGGGAGGTAAAAATAGACGTCGGATTCATCCGATCTGGATCAGGATGGCGTTCCCGCCTCAGTCCGACACATCGGGAAGAGGCGGGAGTGAAGCTCTCGCCAGACGAAACTGTCCTCCAACAGGAAGCCCCGCCCACCGCCAGGAGAAGGTGATGGTTAGGGAACACCGCTGAGGTTTGGAGTTTGGTGTTTTCCCAGTTTTCCCGAATTCCCAGGTCTGTGTATCAGACTGGAGAGGCCGATGATTCCCAGCCTTCCGAGGGGGCGGCGGGGGGGGTCGTCCGCCTCCATTAACATGTGCGCGGAACACGAGAGAGGAACAACGAGGCGCTTCATCCCGGGCCCTGATGAATATTCAGGCGCCACGCCGCCGTCACCGGAGCGCTCAGGAAGCTCGCCTCTCCTGTTTCCGATTTAAAACGCCGTTTTCGCTCCGGTCGGCGGTTTTAATCGCGGAGCCGCCGACACGTGAGGGCGGGGAACCGAAACGCCAGATTAAAGCGCTCTAATATTTTTTTCCTTCACTTTTTTCCCTTTTAGCTGTTTAATATAATTTTTTCTTTCTTCCTTCCTTTTTCCTCTTTTTCCTTTTAGCAGTTTAATTTTTTTCCCTTTTTTTAATTTTTCCACTTTTTTCCCTTTTAGCGATTTAATTTTTTTCTTCCTTTTCCCCTTTTATGTGTTTAATATTTAATAACTCTCGAAGAAACGCTAACGTAATAATAATCAGGACTCGGCTCTGCGCGGTTAGAAATTTAGAACGGTAGCGTTCGGCAAAGCGATAACAATTCCGTTACGTTTTCCTGTTGACGAATTAATGAGGAAGAAACTTTCTTTTAACCTTTTTACTTTTTGAATCGTGTTTCTTAGCAGCTAAAACAGGAACGAATGTTCGGAAATGTCCGTTTCTCTCAGTTTGAGAAACCGGGATTATTTGCGTGTAATTCTCCGTTGAAATTCCGTTTTTCTCCCTCGCTTGTTTATCGACGCCCCCGCGTTCTCATCGGCTTCGGGACGCTCCTGTTTTCGAGGTCGTTTTGTTTTCCACGTCATGGCTCGCGCTAATATTGACACGGACGCGATCGCTTTAATCTCCACCCAGGAATAACAAAAAACCTTTTAATGGTTAAATATTGGATCCGTTTTTTTTTCCCTTTAGCCGAAGCTAAAGATCTGTGGACTCAAGAGATTAGGCCCGGATTATCACATTTGTCCATTTTGCCAGAGGTTTTTCGTTTTTCCTCCCATCGTTTAGACGGAAAAACAAACCGGCCTGAGCGGAATAAAAATGAAACGGAGGCTTTTTCTCTTTTTTTCGTTTTTTTTTTTTTTTTTTTTTTTTAGCCGACTGGATCAGATTTAGCTTCCCGATAGCATCGGCAGAGAGGATTTGGCTGGAGTGGAGTTCACGTGTGTTCTGTCATCAGGAAAAAAAAAAAAAAAAAAAAAAGGGGGGGGGATCTCCGAACAAACAGCAGGACTCGCGAAGATAAGACGGCAGCGCTGCGAGGACGGAGCCATCGGATTAACCAGATTAAACGCCGGAGTCCAGCTGTGATGCTACACACACCGAAACAGTCCGACAAACACGGCGTTCCGGCTCGGGAACAAACTCCGGCGCGG
Organism: Lagocephalus sceleratus; assembly: GCA_911728415.1. Lineage (NCBI taxonomy): Eukaryota > Metazoa > Chordata > Actinopteri > Tetraodontiformes > Tetraodontidae > Lagocephalus > Lagocephalus sceleratus. The sequence continues at coordinate 10,381,391 of CAJVRN010000211.1, forward strand.
AGGATTTCCCTCCGCCCCCGGGGGGCGCCGGCGGCCGCCAGGGGGCAGCGCAGCCACGTTCCCTCCGGAAAGTCGGATCCGACGACGTGAGCGACGATAAAAACAAACTCTCTGTTCCGGGGACCGCGTTCCCTCCCGAGGAAAACCGGTCCAGGAAGATCCCAGAACCCCCCCCCCAGGGGACCGGACCCCCCCCTTTCTGGAGCCGAGAGGCTCCGGGGCTCCCAGGAGGAACCATCTGGGATCTTCACTCCCGATCCTCCTCCGGCTGCTTCGCTCGCTTCCCGATAATCCCACGTGTTTCTTTGAACCTCCTGGTCCAGACTTAGCATGCTAGCACCCTTAACCTTTGATTGACCTTTGATGTGGCTCTTTGATGTCTCGCCACAGTTAACACAGTCAGTTTCCCTTCGTATCTTTTGTCTCCAAAGTTTCTTTTGTTTGTTTCCGCCTCAAGAATTTGAGCTGAAAGTAAAACGAGATTAATTTTTTTAATCTGATCAAGACCGAGCTAATGCTAAAGTTAGCGCTGTCGACATGTTGTTGATAAAACTAATTAAAGTTTTTTTTTTTAATCTTTTCTGACCGAATTCTGTCAAATCGGGTAAATTAGGATCTGGCTGATGTCGCCGGTGGAAGCTGATCCGACTCGCCCGCTTCTTCTGCCAAATGTGCAGAAACAAAAGGACGAAGTCGGAAAAACAACATCTGCTCGTCCCCCCCGCCGGCACATCTGTCGGCTCCTGGAGGACGCACCGTCCACAAAACCCACCACCTCACCCCCGCGGCGTTTTCAGCTGTCCTACAAGGACTTCTGGGATCTGGGGAGAGGAGACGAACTCCCGGCGGGAAACGCCGCGGAGCTCGGAGACGCTTCGGAAGAACATCGGAAAAAGGTGGGGAAGACTCAAAGTTTGGGGAATTTTGGCGACGGAGCGAAGAGTCGCGCCGGGTTCGAGCGTCTTCGTCTCGTAGGTTGGAACGAAAATAACAACGAAGATCTGATTTTAATGGTGACATTGGGGGGGGGCGGGGTGAGCTGGTGTCAGGGGGCGGAGCTTCAGATAATGAAAAGCCTGAAATTTCTTAATCACTGAACGTCCTTCTTTCTGTTAATTGGGTATAATTATAGGCTTTAATTTACTTTATGTAGGTTACAAAGGAGAGACAGAAGTCAGAGGAGGATGAAGACGGCGAAGACGAGGAGGACGGCGAAGACGAGGGGGCCGACCGAGTTTATCAAACGCGCTCCCCGTCGTCAGCTCCGCGTCCCTCCGGTGAGACTCCGCCAGAAACTTTCTTCTTAAACCATCTCGTCCTGCTTTATCCTTAATTCATGATGTTTTCCCTTAAATAAAAACACCAAACAGGAGCGATGAATCCATTCATGGGATCCATAATTCAGGAACGTACAGATATTTTCCATTAAATAAACACGGCGGCTCCTGCTGAGGAAAATCAAAAATACATCAGTCCGACCGACGTACGCAATAACAGTCAAATTAGTCCGAAATCCTCAATAATTCATCTTTGACATCGGGAATTTTCCTGCTTCCCTTTACTTCCGACGTGTTTCTTCCGCTCACGTCCGCGGAGACGCCGGCTCAGACAAAAGTGTTAAAAAAAGGGAGGAACGTTCCTCAAAGCGAGGCGGGAGCTGGAGCGTTTACCGTCGGACCGAAGGGGAGCGCGTCTTCCCGACGAAGTCCTCGACTCCCGGAGCCCCAGCTCCCGCTTCCGGGGGCCTCTGCGGCGCCTCTGCGGAGCCTAAACGTTCCGAGCGTCTGTGAAGTCGGAGCGCTCCGTGAAAACGGCGGCGTCACCTCTTTATTATCCGGCAGATCCGAAGGAGACGGCAGGAAATGGAGTGATTATGGAAAAACTGGCTCTCTTAAGGAGAGCAGCCGGGGAAGGCCAGCGGCGGCGGATCCAGTAATGTACGTTTATTTGTGTGGTGTGTGACGGCGAGCGGAGCGCCGCCACCGCCGCTGATTGAGCTTTCACAGGCAATCAGGGCCAGCGCCGGGAAAACAGGCCGGCCGGAGCGCCGGACCCCGGCGACGCGTTTGGGCTCCGCCGGAGCGAGGCCTCCAGAACCGGTCAGGCTGGTCCCGGGAGACCTCCGCCAGAAGGGTAGAGCGTTGTCAACGGCAACGCCGGAGGTGACCCGGACTGAGGAACCACAGCGAGGCCGTCAGCAGAAGGTGGGATCTGAACCCACAACCTCGGAGAGACCCGAGCCCTCATCCAGCACGTTGATCACTGTATGGGGTCTCTGAAGGGTTCTGAGGGTCTCTGAGGTCCTCTGAGGTCCTACAGGGTTCTGATAGAGTCTCTAAAGGTCTCTGAGGGTGTCTAAGGTTCACCGAGGTCCTCTGAAGGTCTCTGATGGTTTCTGAGGTTCTAGGGGGTTCTGAAAGAATCTCTAAAGGTCTCTGAGGGTCTCTGAGGTCCTCTAAGGTTCTAGGGGGTTCTGTAAGAGTCTCTAAAGGTCTCTGATGGTTTCTGCGGACCACTGAGGACCTCTGAAGTTCTATGGGGTTCTGTAAGAGTCTCTAAAGGTCTCTGATGGTTTCTGAGGTTCTAGGGGGTTCTGAAAGAATCTCTAAAGGTCTCTGAGGGTCTCTGAGGTCCTCTAAGGTTCTAGGGGGTTCTGTAAGAGTCTCTAAAGGTCTCTGATGGTTTCTGCGGACCACTGAGGACCTCTGAAGTTCTATGGGGTTCTGTAAGAGTCTCTAAAGGTCTCTGATGGTTTCTGAGGTTCTAGGGGGTTCTGAAAGAATCTCGAAAGGTCTCTGAGGGTCTCTGAGGTCCTCTGAGGTTCTACGGGGTTCTGTAAGAGTCTCTAAAGGTCTCTGAGGGTGTCTAAGGGTCACTGAGGTCTCTCTGGGTCTCTAAAGGTCTCTGTGGTTTCTCCGTGGTCCTCTGAGGTTCGCTGAGGGTCTATGGGGTTTTCTAAAGGTCTCTGAGGGTCTCTGGAACTCTCCAAAGATCTCTTAAGGTCCCTAAGGTACTCCAAGGGTCTTTAAAGGTCCGTCAGATTTTCTGAGGTTTGTCTGAGGGTCTCTAAGGTTCACTGAGTCTCTGAGGGTCTCTGGGGGTCTCTGAGGGTCTCAAATTTTCGGAGGTTCATTGAGGTTTTCTGAGGGTCTCTTCGATTTTCTGAGGTTTTTCTGAGGGTCTCTGCGGTTCACTGAGGTCTCCAAAGGTCTCTGAAGGTCTCTGAAGGTCTCTCAGGGTCTCTGAGATTTTCTGCGGTTTCTCTGGTCAAAGATTTTGCCTCATTTCTGCTCCAACAAAATCCCCACTCTGTAAAATCTGCAGGCTGAAGCAGCAGATTCGTCTCTTTGTTGGTTCCTCCATCAGATCCAGGATGTCAGCCCCCCCCCCCCTCCCTGAGAGAGCTGCCTCTCTTCCCATTCGCTCACACTTTATCTGCGGCTCTTTAATTGACTCGGCGTGTGGCGGCGCAGCGGCGAGAGAGGACTGATGTTCCTGCTGCTGGAGACAGTTGTGGGAGGACTGTGATGAAAAAATAATGATGCTAGTTATTTTATATTACGCAAAGTATGAAGACCGTTCCTCCTTAATATCGCCGCCACTCCTCGCCGCTGCTGCCAGGAATTGTGGAACATCACACGGCGTGCAGCTGCTGTTCAGATGGATTAATTTATGCTGCTTTAATCTATATTTTATTTGATATTTCTCCTCATTATGATGTTATTTCTTGGTTTGGGCCTGTCGAGCTTGTTAACATTGTGTTAATAGACTTCCTTTACGGCTGTTGTTGCGCGCACACACACACACACTCATTAATATTAACACACTGAATAATTTATCTAAAAATTTGATTCATGAATTATTTGGTGCGGAAGCAACGACGGCTCCTCTGGCGCCCCCCTCAGGACAGAAGAGACGCGTGGTGGGATTGGACCTCCGGTTTGGGTTAATCCCAGAGATAATCTGCACAGATTAACGTCTAACCTGGCGGAGGTCCGAAACTGGGACTTGAACCCAGGACCTTGCTGCTGCCCCAGACAGGAAGTTCGCGCTTGGAGTCGAAATTCTCGATTTTCTTCTTTCAATCAAGTTTAAAAGTTTCAGCAAAAACCAGCTGCTGGGTGGGCGGAGACACGCGAGGGGGCGAGCGCACGAAAATTCGCGAAGGGGAGCTCCAGCGGAGCGTGGTCACGTGCGGAACGAACGCACGAACGTTAGCGACATCTGGAAGCTACGCTGTCGGACTCAAACCAGACAAACGTGAAAGATTAACATTTTAATTTATGGAGATATGAGGACGTAAACACGAAGGCGACGCCCCCAGATATTCCCTTTTTTTAACATTCCCAGTAAAAACTCATTAAAATGTACAAATGACATAAACGCAAAAATTAGATTTTAATGTAAATTTTAACGTAAAAAGGAAGACTCTCTTTTCCTGAGCTGCTGCTGGTACCAGAACCAGCGGGTCGGCCCGAGGGCCCGCTGGTTCTCCTCCTCTTAGATCAGCGCTACGTTTTATTCAGATGAAGAGCTCGTCCACTCCAGTCCTGCTGTTGCTACGACAACCCTTCTATTACCCCCGAGCCTTTGATTTCTGAATGTGTCTAAAAATGAGCTTCAGCAGCAACAGTAAGAAGAACAGTGACAGCAACAGTACCGACAGGAACAACAACGGCAATTTAGAAACAGCCACAACACAACAGTAGTAACGACAGGAACAACAACGGCAATTTAGAAACAGCAACAACACAACAACAGTACCGACAGGAACAACAACGGCAATTTAGAAACAGCAACAACACAACAACAGTAACGACAGGAACAACAACGGCAATTTAGAAACAGCAACAACACAACAGTAGTAACGACAGGAACAACAACGGCAATTTAGAAACAGCAACAACACAACAATAGTACCGACAGGAACAACAACGGCAATTTAGAAACAGCCACAACACAACAACAGTACCGACAGGAACAACAACGGCAATTTAGAAACAGCAACAACACAACAACAGTACCGACAGGAACAACAACGGCAATTTAGAAACAGCAACAACACAACAGCAGTAACGACAGGAACAACAACGGCAATTTAGAAACAGCCACAACACAGCAACAGTACCGACAGGAACAACAACGGCAATTTAGAAACAGCCACAACACAACAACAGCACCAACAGGAACAACAACGGCAATTTAGAAACAGCAAAAACACAACAACAGTACCAACAGGAACAACAACGGCAATTTAGAAACAGCAACAACACAACAGTAGTAACGACAGGAACAACAACGGCAATTTAGAAACAGCCACAACACAACAACAGTACCGACAGGAACAACAACGGCAATTTAGAAACAGCCACAACACAACAACAGTACCGACAGGAACAATGGCAATTTAGAAACAGCAACAACACAACAACAGGAACGACAGGAACAACAACGGCAATTTAGAAACAGCAACAACACAACAACAGTACCGACAGGAACAACAACGGCAATTCGACGCACACACACACCGCGACAATGGCAATTTAGAAACAGCAACAACACAACAACAGGAACGACAGGAACAACAACGGCAATTTAGAAACAGCAACAACACAACAACAGTAACGACAGGAACAACAAAGGCAATTTAGAAACAGCCACAACACAACAACAGTAATGACAGGAACAACAACGGCAATTTAGAAACAGCCACAACACAACAACAGTAATGACAGGAACAAAACAAAAGTAACAGAACAACAACAGTAACAAAACAGCAGTAACAAAACAACAACAATAACAGAATAACAACAGTAACAACCAGAACAGCAACAGCAATTTAGAAACGGCAACAGTAACAAAACAGCAATGACAACAACAACAACTACAACATGAGCAACAGTAACAACAGCAACAGTAAAAAGAACAACAGCAGTTACAACAACAATAACAGGAACAACAGCACTACAAAACAACAATGAATGACAACAACAGTAACAAGAACAATAATAGTAACAACCACAACGACAGTAACAACAAGAACAATAACAACAACACCACTAATAAAACCAAGAACAACAGTTCAACAACAGCAATAACAACAACTGGAACAGTAAAAACACCAACAACAGTTACAGCAGCACTGATGGTAGTTTAATAACACGTCTGGACAGTAAATGTTTGTTGGAGCTCCAGCAGTCAAACACGTTCAGACATCAAAGATGAGGACGTAAACGGAGGCAGCGTCAGATCAAAGCATCAGCAGATGGAGTAAAAATAAAACCTTTGTTCTAAATAAAAGCAGGAAGGGCCGAACATGAAAGCAGTGCCACTAAAATAGACGTGCGCCCTCGCCTCCTCCGGCTTTGATGAATCCGCGCTCTTGTTTTAATTATGCAGACGAGGCTGCAGAGCAGGACACCACATGTTTCTGTGTCGCCGCCAATTAGGCAGCGGCGCCCGGTCCTGCGGCGAGGAAGAGGAGGGGGGACGAAGACGAGGGTCTGCGGGAACAGCCTGGGCTGTGCTGTCACGCCTCCACACCTCCGCCGTCCTCTCCCTCTTCTTCTCCAGTTTGCGGCAACGGCGGAGGGAGGACACGTCGGTGTGACGCAAACGCCCGGATTATAATCCAGATTACGTAATTTGTGGAGAGTTAAACCGACCTGACGCTGGTCGCTGTTGTGGGCGTTTCTCAGAAGGGTTCGAGTTTGACGTCGCCGCGGGAACTAAAGTTCGACGTAATCCCGTGGTCGTAGCGTAACGTAATCCCGTGGTTATAGACTAGCCTAGGCTGGGCTAGCCTCGCCTGGATTAAGCCAACGTAGATTATTGGAGCCCACAGCAGGGGTCACCAGACCCGTCGGGCGCCCTCTCTTCTCTAGCAGGTCTGAGGTCGCAGCGGCGGTTCTGAGGCGTCGGGGCCGAGGCGGTTGGGCGAAAGCACGGGCGAGCGGGCGAAGCGGCGCAGCGCGGCGGCAGCAGGTAATTACGAGCGCCGCCATCGATAACCGCGGTAATAGACTCCCAACCAGCTATTTACATTAGGGCTCGGCCCTTTTACCGTATCGACTTTCATAAAATATGTGTGGTAGGCTACATTAAAATCAATACAGTCGTTTAAGGAGCATTATCATTAAGAGGCAGCGGCGTGTGTGTGTGTGTGTGTGTGTGTGTGTGTGTGAGTGAGTGTGTGTGTGTGTGTGTGTGTGTGTGTGTGTGTGTGTGTGTGTGTGTGTGTGTGTGTGTGTGTGTGTGTGTGTGTGTGTGTGTGTGTGTGTGTGTGTGTGTGTGTGTGTGTGTGTGTGTGTGTGTGTGTGTGTGTGTGTGTGTGTGAGTGTGTGTGAGTGTGTGTGAGGGGAGGGGGAGGGGCTCTCCCCCAGTACCCTGCCTTAAACCAACATCATTTACTGCATGACTGCACCATCGGTCCCTCTGACGGGCGTCTATACGTCTCTCTATCGTTTGGCTCCGCCCCCCCCCCCTCCCCTCCCCCCCTGCCCCCCCATCCGTCTGGGAGCGGGAAGTGCGGCGGTGAGAGGCGGAGATAAGATTAGAGGATTTACGGTCGGGGTATCGGGAGCGCCGCCGACAGAAGGTACAGCCGCCGCGTCCTCGATGTCCCCGAGCGAAAGGCGGACGGAGGACTTCCTGCTGACGCGCGCTGGAGCCGTGACGCGGCGGCGGCGGCGGCGGCATCACAGGCGAGCGAGTTCAGGCGGCGTTATCGACGGGAGCGGGATTTAATTAGTTTTATTCTTCTCAGCGCGCGGGGGGGGGGGGACGTCGTAGAGACGGACGGAGACGTTAAAGGAGCCTAATCGGAAGATCGGGGGGGGGGCGGGGGAAAGTCAGCTGACCAATCAGCAGCCTCCGTCCTCCGGGGAGAGCCAATCAGAGGCGGGCGCCAATATCACTCAGTCATCTGTATTTTGAACTGACATTTATACGTTAATCAGGCTCCCGGAGGGGCTGGCGCACACAGACACACACACACACACACACACACACACACACACACACACACACACACACACACACACACACACACACACACAAACACAAACACACACACACACACGCTGACACTAACGTGTTTTTTGTCGTAATCGGACTGAGCGCCTCGCTAAGAGGGACCCACCTTGCAGGCGGAGCCTAAGAGGAGTGTTCGGTGGGCTCACCTGAGCAGGTGGGCGTGTCCCACCTGGGGGGGCCCCGCCCAATTGGACCCCACCCCCCAAAGAATCGTTGCTAAAATCAGGATTTTCTGGAAGGTGCCCTGATGGAGGATCAGACCTTAATAATAACAGACGATACTCCAGATGACCCCCCCACACACACACACACACACACACACACACACACACACACACACACACACTCAATCTGTGGCGTCCCTGTTGTTTCTGAGGGAAAACAGAAAAATGATAACAGGATTATTTGTCTAATCCTTCGATCAACAGAAGCTCAGGCTGAACTGTTTCTCCATCAAACCTCGCCTCGGCCTCAGAAGTTCAATACTTGTGGGGACGTGACCGCAACTTCGCTCTCGACTTTTCTTCGTTTTCACCTCGACTGGCGGGTGGGGGGGGTTTCATCAAGAGAGATGCAGGGATTAGGGATTATCTCAGATTATCTCAGGTGACGTCTGGTGCTGGACCTCTGGCGGCCGTCTTGGAGGTCCCTGGAGCCTCCGGGAGAACCGGCGAAGACCGACCCGATGGTTCTGCGGCGCCGACTCGTCACTCTGATGCGTCCGCCACTGCCGGGAGGGGGAGTAAGGGGGGTCGGGAGGGGGGGCTCAGGTGCAGCCTGGGTGCAAGACTCCATCCTCGCCTCTCCATCTCGTGTGACGCTGCGTTAACTCACCTGAGCGCTCATCACTCCCATCGGGCGCCACCTGAGCCCCGACCGCCACCGTGCCCCCGCCCCCCCCCCGTCTCTTCCTTCCACGGCCGGAAGGCGTTTATTCAGACACGACGGAGCGTTTCCACGCCGCTTTGCCGCCCGTCGCCCCTCCCCCGCGGCGCCCCTTACCCCTGGTCCCGTTCAAGGTCCCTTTGCTTTGATCATTCTGCTCTAAGGCTTTGATCTAGCGCCCTCGGTGGTCGGCCCACGTAGAGGAAAGGCGACATGTGAGCTCTCTGTTGTTCGCCCATTAGGACCGCAACGGCGTGACCTCGTGGAACAACGGCGTGACCTCGTGAAACAACGGCGTGACCTCGTGGAACAACGGCGTGCCCTCATGGCTCCGCCCCCTTCGCCCTCGGGGCCGTACGAGGGACACAAACTCTCCGTAAACGTTGGAAATATCGCCGTCTTCATGGAAACAGGAACGCCGGTCGGGGGAGTTAAACCGCCGCCCGAACCTTCACGATGGCGCCGCGACCTCATTACCGCCAGACCCTCCGCATCACCTGTCAGCCGCCGCCACCGCCGCCGTCTCATTAGGCCGGGGGGGCGCCGTTCGTTAAGTAATTGGTCTCTGGAACGAGGATCCCCCGCGCCGCCGCCCTCGGCCGCCCTCGCCTCGCCGGTGTCAGAAGCGTCACAAACAACGGCGGCGTTCCCGTTCGCCTCCTCGTTATCGGCGCCATCCGGGGGCTGATTATCCCGGCCTCGCCGCGGCGGTCGCTCTCTAAACGATTTCACCGCGCCGGAGAGGAAAACGTGTTAACTGTTAATCGCTGATTAAACTCCGCGACTGAGCGGCGGTTGAGAGGCGGGCGCGGACGAACCGGCGATGTCGTCGGCGTTTAATAAACGGGCGGACGGACGGCGGCGCGACCGCCCAATCGGACGGCGCCTTCGTAAAAAACTTTAAGACCCCCGACATCGACGCTTTTCACAGCGCGGGCCTTCCGTTGCCGACGACGACGTGGGCGAGGTGTCCTGATGTGAGGTCATGTGACCCCGTGGGGGGGTCAGACACCTTCGGGGACGGGCGCCTCCGTAGGCCGCTTGCCGCCATGCGGCGTGAAGCGAGGCGTGCGGCGTCCTCCCGACAGCAGAGGTTAACGGTCGCGTGCTCGGCTCTGCGGGGGGGGCGGGGCATCATGTGGCGGCGCCCAGCGGCGAGCCTCTGATGATGTAAACGGGGGTTGACCCCGCCCCCCAGGAGGGGGGTTGGCTCTGGTCTGATCTGGGCGAGCAGCCCAGGACAGCTCGCCGGTCCCCGGGCGGCGGGGTTGGCAGGGCGAGCGGCGAGCGGCGTCGCCGCCAAGGCCGTGGCTGGGCGGGGGCGCCGACCCCGCGCGATGCTCGCCGACCCGCGGCCGACGGAGCGCCAGGCAGGAGCCAACGAGCCCAGAGCTCCGAACCGGCTCAGACCTGCGAGCGGAAAAACCAGCGGAATCCCCCTTTAATGAGACGCTCCTGTTTGATCCGCACTTCTGGACGAGGCCGATAAATAAAAGAAATAAATAAAAGAAATAAATAAAAGAAATAAATAAAAGAAATAAAAGAAAAAAAGCGCGCTTGCACACAAAAGTCTCTTTTGTGCTCGTTCAGGCTTAATGGCCGTGAAGAGATTAATGAATCAGACACCAAAGCTGCGCGTTTACATAACGCATATTAACGCGGGAAACGCGCGGCGGTGGCGGTGAGCAGCTGGAGGCGGGGGGGGCGAGGGCGGAGGGGGGCGGCGCTTATCGCCCGACCACGAGGCGTTATCGGAGCGGGAGCGTATCAGCCCGCCACAGAGAGGGAGGGAAATTAGAAGCTTTAATAATCACAGTTCATGCATTTTTAAAGGGACGGGGCTTCTGGGGGGGGGGGGGGTGAGGCAGCGTTCCCGCCGGCTCTTCCTTGAAGTCTCCGACCGGAGGTGGGAACGCCGGGATCAACGAGCTCCGTCGTGATAATGGATGTTTTCTTTTTGTTAAACACGGAGTCGTTTTTAGAGAATGGAAAAAAAAAAAAAAAAAAAAAAGCCGCGAGGGCCGGAAGGACGCTCGTCCGCCGGAGATCCGGGCGAGGATTCGCAGGCGCCAGCGAAGAGGTTGGAACGGGGCGGGTAGATGAAAGCAGCTTCAAAGCGTCAAAGGCTCCTGGCTCCTCCCACTCTGGCCTCCTCATCCCGCCACGCTCCGGTGTTCCCGAGGTCACGGAGGCTCCTGGGTGATCCTCCGCTTCCTGTCGGGTCGTTTTCACGAGGAAGTGATTCCCGAAGCTTCCGGAGAGGCGAAGAAAGCAGGAAGTTTGTTCATTGATGATGAAGATCAAAGCCGCATCAACACCAGAGCATCAAAGCAGCCTCGCCAGAGGCGAGCAGCGGATATCGATACCGAGGCCTCAGCGACCGCCGGACGCCTGGAAGCCCGAGGGTGAAGCTCCGCCCTCGCTCCGGAGCGCCGTCGCGCTCGCCGAGGTTTCGGCTCGGATCCGGGAGCGAGCGGAGCGCCGCGGCTTCTCCCGACGCTCCGAAATCCAGGATGGAAGCGTTCTGGGTCAGCGCCCGAGGCCCGAGGTCTCGCTGCCGCTTAATTAGCGAGACACACCCCCCGAAAAAAGGAAAACGGCCCCCGGCGACGGCGGCGACTGGATGTGTTGAGTTGGGATGATTCATCCCGGCGGAACGCCGTGATGTCAGCGTCCTCGCGCAGGATTACTCCCACCGACGCGCGTGAAGTGTGTCGCAGCTTAAAGGCTGATTAGGAGAACTTAATGAAGGGTTAGGAGTGTGTGTGTGTGTGTGTGTGTGTGTGTGTGTGTGTGTGTGTGTGTGTGTGTGTGTGAGTGTGTGTGTGTGTGTGTGTGTGTGTGTGTGATGTGGGTCAGTCCTGATGGATGAAATGGATGAATTTCTGTTTTTAATTCCCGGCGTTCCTGAGGGAAATAATGCCTGTGGACAGTCGGAGTCGGTGTTGTTGCGGCTGTTTGCTCAGACTCATCACACCGATATTACTGTAGCAGGAGCCTGGGGGGGGGCAGGGGGGGGGGCGACCTCGCTGATGAAAATATTGATGAGCCCGAAGCCAAAAGTACATAAAGCGAAAGTCGGAGTCTCCGTGAAGTCTGGGAAGTTGTTCCCGGTGATTCCGACCCGGTTTCTCCTCCAGACTCGGACTAGGCTATCGCCGCGGCAACCCGGATAACCGCGGGTGACGGCCCCGCGCCCGGGCGCTCCCTCGCCGTGACGGTGGTGTTGGTGGGTGGGGGGGGTCTTTGGGACGGAGGCGCTCTGTGGGTGATTGATGATGTCTGCCTTTAATCAGCGGGGCGATTCATCAGGGTTTGAGCTGTTTGTGACACACGTCTCCAATCAGAGCTGATTACCTGCCCCCCCCCTCGACCCCCCCCAGCCCCCCCCCCCCCCCCCGATAACGTCTGCGGGCTTCTGAAAGATTAAAATCCTGCGAGTACGCTGATCTCGCCTCGTCCTCGTCTCCGGCCTGTCGCTGCACGTCGGTCGCCACCGCCCCCCCCCCACACGCCCCCGCACGATCCCGAAAGGCAGCAGCCGCTTCGTCAGGATTCGCACCTTCACGCCCGGGCGAGGAAATTCACAGATCCGATCGCACGTCGAGCACGGAATTAGAAAAAGGTCGGGAAAAAAAATAGAAGGGAAAAAGGGTTTTTTTTTTAGGACGCAGTCCCGCCCTCGGCCACGGGGGGCGACGGAGAGCAGCACGACGGGCTGGACAAGAGCGGCGTGTACGCACACACACACACACACGCACACACACACACACACACACACACACACACTCTGTTTATTGACCCGACACTCCGTGTTCATTTACTCTACCACTTCCTGTCATTTACCCCCCAAACATCCGTCAGAGGAGACGTGTTGAATGTGTCTCTTCATTTTTGTTTAGGACTCACACACACACACACACACACACACACACACACACACACGGAGCGTGTAAACAGAGGAAGCGCCAACGCAGCAGTATCGAGCGCCGTCCTCTCTGCATGTTCGTCTGCCGTAAATCTGCGGCGCCGTTCGGCCATTTTAACCAAATTAAACACTAAATTTGAGGAGGTCTTTTCCGTCCGGCCTTTCCGTTAATCTTCCGGCTGCTCCGGGATTTAGTGCCCCGTAGATTTAACCGCCGTAAAGCTGTCGGCCGGGCGGATACCTCAATCGAGACCTCAAGCGAGGGCCCGTTAAAGCCGGGGGTGGGCGGGGCCGAGGGGGCGGGGCCGAGGCGGGCTGGACGGGAAGCGTGGCGAGGCCGCGAGCCCGGATCGGGGGGGTCGGAAGAGCGGGAATGTTCAAAAGCAAGACTGACGAGCGAGAAAGAGGGAGGGCGAAGGAAGGGGCCTTGATGCTTTGATCAGGCACCGCTTTGATGTCTGCCCTGGACCGAATTGGCGCCGATCGTCCCAACAGGCGAAACCTTGGAACGCCGTTTGGAAAACAGCTGCTCCGGAACGATGTCCGGGATGTCCCTGATCCCGGAATCTCGGGTTCCCAGAACGAGATGCTGGCAAGCCCCGCCCCTTTTCCACCGCCATGTGTTCAAAAGACGGCGAAACCCCAGTTGGGTGAAACTTCACCATCAGAGGTGCTTGAATTTCCCAGCAGCACCTGAACGCACCACAAGCTGCAGCCTGTCAAGAATTTGTGTGTCAGCGAACTTTGGAGGGATTATTTTTAACACGCAACACATATTTACACCATTGTTCGCCTCAGACACACTCCTGTGTGTGTGTGTGTGTGTGGGTGTGTGTGTGTGTGGGTGTGTGTGAGTGTGTGTGTGTATCTGAGTGTTGAGGGGTGCTATTTGCTGAATTCTTAAAAACAAGTCGTTTAAGATTAACACGGCATCTTCACACCATCATGGATGACACACACATACACCCACACACACACACACACACTCACACACACACTCACACACTCTCTAACAGAGTGCTTCTCTTCCTCTCACGCTGACAGGGCGGCTTAAAAAACTTCATCGTGATTCGTGAAATCAGTCAACCGTCTACAGTCGGGGATTAACAGGACTTTATTTGTAAAGTGAAGCCATCAAACACACACACACACGCACGCACACACACACACACGCACACACACACACACACACACACACACACACACACACACAGTATTTGTGTTGGGAAACATTGTGTTGATCTCCTGCAGAGTTCGGATGAACAGTTGCTAAAAAGTAAATCATTAAATTCGACGTTTTTCCATCTGCTGTTTTTTTTTTTTTCACTCGCTCTCCGATGTTCGTCGGAATCTCCAGATGTTTCCAGATGTTTCCAGATGTTTCCAGACCTCACGCCCTGACCAACGCGTCTGCCTTCCAACTGTAAACGACGGCGTCCACCAGCAGGGGCAGCGCCGAGCTCGGCCGCCTTTGATCCGCCGACCTTGACCGGCGTTCCCAGGAGCGCCGCCGGGTTAAATCCCGACCTGCGGACCAGCGGCTCCTCCTCCCGCCTCGCGTCCCAGCGGAGGTCATTAAATCTGCAGCCGGCGTCGGCGGGTCCGCGGAGAGTCCCCCCCGTCTCCGGCGGTCCCGGCGAGGAGCCGCGGATAACGAGCGAGGAGGAGGGACGGAGATCCTCCAGGTGAGACTTTCAGGAACGCGTTCCATTAGAGGTCCCGGCGTTCCATCACGCCAACACGCGTGTCTTCAGACACACGTCTGATCACGACACACTCGTCCTCCGGGATTCTCCCAAAAGACTCTGAAGGACCTGGACCTGAGCCAGCGCTCCTTCAGGAACGCCCTGGATGGAAGATTACTATGGGATGGAGGGATGGGGGGATGGATGGGGGAGGATGGAGGGATGGGGGAGGATGGAGGGATGGTGGAGGGATGGAGGGGTGGTGGAGGGATGATGGGATGGGGGAGGATGGAGGGATGGTGTAGGGATGGAGGGGTGGTGGAGGGATGATGGAGGGATGATGGCATGGTGGAGGGATGGACAGATGGAGGGATGATGGAGGGGTGATAGAAGGATGGAGGGATGATGGAGGGAAGGTACTGACAGAGGTCAGAGGTCAGGGGGTCACCTCAGGCCTTCGTTTTCCTCTCCTCTTCCTCTTCCCGCTGATCCGTCTTCAAAGTGAGCTCGAGTCTCAGAGAGGGAGGGGGGGTCTGAGGGGGGGGGGTTGGGGGGGTCTGAGGGGGGGGGTTGGGGGGGTCTGAGGGGGGGTCTGGGAGGGGGGTGTCAAATTTGAATACAATGACACAAACCAAAGCCGGTTGTCGTTCTGCTCCGTTCCTCTCCGTCTAAAGCCGCTCGACACAGTTCCGGATTTACCAAATCCCGGGAAGACGAAACGAACCCTGTCGCTTCATTGTGTGAGAGAACGACCCCCCCCTCACCCCCCCTCACCCCCCTCCCACTCGCCTCGCTTTAATACAGCAACATTAAAATAAAGATTTCATTCAGAGCAGCGGGGGGTCACCGGGACGAGCGAGCACAGCGGAAGGTAGAGAGAGAGAGTCGGGGGGGCAGGAGGAGGGGGGGCAGGAGGAGGAGGGGGGGGCTGAGGTGGGAACAGAGAAGTTTAATTAGAGGAAAACCTGCCAGGACGGCGATAAATAAGAGAATATTAAAGGTGTAAAACAGACTTCATTAGCTCGTCTGCGCTTGAGCTGATCTGTAGCGTTTATCTGCTAATGAGAAAAAAATCAGGAAATCTTAATGTGAAAACAGTTTAATGAGGGGAAAACAATTTAACGGAGGAGGGGAGGATGGAGATATTCCCAAACGGCACCGGGAATTTAAATAAGAAGAATAATAAGAGAATGACTCTATAACCTCTTCACGCTGAGGAGGGAACATCTGGCGGGGCCCCCGGGGGCCGCCGCCGCCGGATTATCCCTTAAACATTCAATTAGGGAGGAATCGGGAACGGGGAGAACTTCCGGGGGCCGGGCGGGAAGGCCTAAGCCCCGCCCCCTCCTCCGCAGATCCCGGGCGAGAAGTCGAGGAGATCCGCTTCCGCTCGGTCCGCGCGGCGGTTTCCTCGCAGCGCCCCCGGTGGACGCTCCCGCGCTCCCGTTTTCCCGTTTTCCCTCCCTCAGGACTTCCCGGTTAATCTCCCGGAAGCTCAAACGAGTCCTCATCGGCGGCGTGTTTACTTCCAGTCCCGGATAAACACCCCCCGCCCCTCCCTCCCCCGCCCCCCGCCGT
>CAJVRN010000211.1:10400000-10410000 GCA_911728415.1 Lagocephalus sceleratus
AGATGGAGGAGAGCTGGAATACCAGAACCTGTCCACCATCTGTTGATGGTTCTCCTCACTGGTCGGTTCTCCTCACTGGTTCTCCTGGTACATCAGCTCTTCTCAGCTGGAGTTTCTGCAGAAGTTTGAGGTCATACTGATCCGATCCTCCAGCTGATTGAGATCTACTCAGTTCTTTAGACTGAGTAATTAGAACCTGAAGATAGGAGAGAGGAGAGGAGAGGACAGGAAGAGGAGGAGGAGAGGAGGAGAGGAGAGATGAGAGGAGAAGAGAAATGGAGGAGAGGAGGAGGACACCATCAGAGGTGTCAAATTTCCATTGAAGTGCTCCTGGTTTCTCAGACCTGTGAACACCGTCGATGATTCGGTTGCAGAAGCCCGAGTTTGTTGTCATCACCAACCTTCTGAGCCTCCATCAGCTCCTCACGCTGGAGAACAGAAGGTTCTGGCTCTTCGTCTGATCCCCCAGAGCTCTTCACGGACAGAAGGTCTGACGAGGCTTCAGAACTTCTCTGCTTCTGACTTTGGAAGTTCAGAACGTGACGGATTCATGTGATTCATCAAAGTTCTGCAGCTTCTTCGACGTTGGTTTGGATCTTCTGCAAACATCAACGGGGTGGTGGAGGCCCCAGAAGGTCTGCCCGAGGGTCAAGAAGCTCCGACCTTGTGACTCCGGTTTCATCTGCAGCTTTCATGGAATGAAGCTGGGTTTGTTCTGGATGAGGAGACAGCTCTGACGTCACGGAGCTTCAGAACTGGAGCTGTGAAGCTCCGGAGTTGTGGAGATGTTCTGAAGCTTTGAAGTTCTGGAGCTTTGCAGCTTTGATGTCACAATCGTTATCTCGCACTTTAATGTTCTGAAGCTTTGAAGCTTTGAATCTCTGAAATTTTGTATCTTTGAAGCCTTGATGTCACAATGATGCTCTGGAGCTTTGATGTTTTGAAGCTTTGATGCTTTGAATTTCCGGAGCTCTGCAAAGGCTGACGGATGAAGTAGTGTCGACCAAACGCAGCATCACAGACGTGGATGTTCATTAGAGGAAGAAGTGAGGAAGAGTGATGCTTCCTCCTCCTCCTCCTCCTCTTCCTCCTCCTCCTCCTCCTCTTCCTCCTCCTCCTCTTCCTCCACCTCTTCCTCCCCCTCCTCCTCCTCCTCTTCCTCCTCCTCCCTCCTCCTCCTCTTCCTCCTCCTCCTCCTCCTCCTCCTCTTCCTCCTCCTCCTCTTCCTCCACCTCTTCCTCCCCTCCTCCTCCTCCCCCTCCTCCCTCCTCCTCCTCTTCCTCCTCCTCCTCTTCCCCCTCCTCCTCTTCCCCCTCCTCCTCCTCTTCCTCCTCCTCCTCCTCCTCCTCTTCCTCCTCCTCCTCCTCCTCCTCTTCCTCCTCTTCCTCCTCCTCCTCCTCTTCCTCCTCTTCCTCCTCCTCCTCCTCCTCCTCCTCTTCCTCCTCCTCCTCCTCTTCCTCCTCCTCTTCCCCTTTGTCCTCCTCTTCCTCCTCCTCCTCCTCCTCTTTGTCCTCCTCTTCCTCCTCCTCCTCCTCTTCCTCCTCCTCTTCCTCCTCCTCTTCGTCCTCCTCTTCCTCCTCCTCCTCCTCTTCCTCCTCCTCCTCCTCCTCTTCCTCCTCCTCCTCCTCCTCCTCTTCCTCCTCTTCCTCCTCCTCCTCCTCTTCCTCCTCTTCCTCCTCCTCCTCCTCCTCCTCCTCCTCCTCCTCCTCCTCCTCCTCCTCTTCCTCCTCCTCCTCCTCTTCCTCCTCCTCTTCCCCTTTGTCCTCCTCTTCCTCCTCCTCCTCCTCCTCTTTGTCCTCCTCTTCCTCCTCCTCCTCCTCTTCCTCCTCCTCTTCCTCCTCCTCTTCCTCCTCTTCCTCCTCCTCCTCCTCCTCCTCCTCCTCCTCCTCCTCTTCGTCCTCCTCTTCCTCCTCCTCTTCGTCCTCCTCTTCCTCCTCCTCTTCGTCCTCCTCTTCCTCCTCCTCCTCCTCCTCCTCCTCTTCCTCCTCCCTCTTCCTCCTCCTCTTCCTCCTCCTCTTCCTCCTCCTCTTCCTCCTCCTCCTCCTCTTCCTCCTCCTCTTCGTCCTCCTCCTCCTCCTCCTCCTCCTCCTCCTCCTCCTCTTCCTCCTCCTCCTCTTCCTCCTCCTCCTCCTCCTCTTCCTCCTCCTCTTCGTCCTCCTCTTCCTCCTCCTCCTCCTCCTCTTCCTCCTCCTCCTCCTCGTCCTCCTCTTCCTCCTCCTCCTCTTCGTCCTCCTCTTCCTCCTCCTCCTCCTCCTCCTCCTCCTCCTCCTCCTCCCTGACAGCTCTGATTGGTTCTTCTCTTTTGTCTCCTCCGTGTCAGAAGTGTATTTCTGGGCCGAGGCCTCCAGGAATTAGGTTTAAAAAGGAAGAGCTCCATATTTTTTTAAATCTCATTTTATCATCAGTTCCCGTCCCTCACCCCCTCACCCCCCCCTCACCCCCCCGGCCTCAGATGGATGGAGGGTATCACAGCCGCCGCCGTCTTCCTCTTTGACGAGACACTCCATTTATTTCGGAGGATGGGCTGTCAGTCCCGACTGTCAGCCGCCCGTTTTAAATGAGCTCGCCGACCTGGGCGCCGACTGCAGCGGGATTATCGGGGCAGGTCTGGGGGGGGCGAGGGGGGGGCGCGAGGGCCCAGCCGAGGGTGAACGGGCGCCATCGATTAACTTTACATACATCTACATACTTCTGTCACGCTTAGTTAAGAGCTTGTCGCTGCTGAACTTTCCCGCCATCAAATAGGGGGGCTTGGTGGGCTTGGTGAGGGGGGCTTGGTGGGGGGCGGGGTCTGTCCTCGCCGCCCACAGCCTCGTCGAGGCTTTACGAGAGGAGCTGATCGATGGACTTATATTCTGAACAAACGGTTTTAACTCTGAGGTGACGGGGCCGCCCCGCCCGGTCACGTGACCCCAGCGGGAAGTGTTTGTGTTGGCGAGGACGAGGCATCGATCCGATCGGCCAATCAGAGGCCGGTGGTCCGTTGATATCGATGACGGTGACGTTTGGATCGATCCGCTGACAGAAGTCGTTCGTTAGACGGACGAACCTGAAGAAAGAAGACAGGCTCACACACACACTCACACACACACACACACAGAAACACAAACACACACACACACACATACACACACATACACAATACACACTCATATACATACAGAAACATAAACACACACACACAAACAGACACACACACAAACAGACACACACACAGAAACACAAACACACACACAGAAACACAAACACACATATACACAATACACACACATATACACAATACACACTCATATACATACAGAAACATAAACACACACACACACAAACAGACACACACACACAAACAGACACACACACACAAACAGACACACACACAAACAGACACATACACAAACACACACACAAACAGACACACACACACACGCATACAGACACACGTGTTTGAAACATTCATCCTTTATGTATTCATTTTGACTTTTCAAAGGTGTGTGTGTGTGTGTGTGTGTGTGTGTGGCGACGCCCCCCCCCTGTGACCCCGCCCTTACATTAGCGGGACCCCTGCGCTCCCAGACAGGTAATGAGTTGGCACTGGGGCGGAGGGGGGCGGAGCCAGCTCACCTTTCCGGCAGGTGGGCGGCGAAGGCGAAGACACGTTAGACGAGCGTTATCTAATCTGTGGTCTCCTAATGAGTCGTGAGACGTCGGCGGGGTCGCCCGAGGTCGCCCGCGGCCTTTGTGCTGGCGGGACTAATTACACGGCGGGACGAGGCCGAGTTAAGGCGGAGGAAGACGATCTGCTGGAGGGGGGAGCGTGCTGGGGCTGGGATTACCCCGACAACACGGGGCCTTTGTCCCGCCGCGCATTCCTCACGTCTTCCCATGGGGATTAGAGCGGGAACGCCAAACGCCTCGCACGTCTGGGGAGGTCACCTGACCCGGGCCTGCAGATCAGGTGAGCCCCCCCCCCCCCCAAACTCTGCTGGTTTCACCTTCCGCTGGTGAGGGTTCAGAATGGAGAAACGAGAGTTGGGCTTTAATCTGGATTAACTCCTGCTCCGCTGGGACGGGAAATAATCCCTTATTTATTAATTTCCATCCTAATCTGCTCATTTGAATAGAGCAATGCAAAAGTATGTTTTCAAGGATGTACATGTGTTTGAAAAAGTATTTTGATGTTTGTAACATCAGGTTTTTCCTCAAAGTCCAACGGTCCTGCTCTGGCATGTAAACCAACACTCACACACACACACACACACACACACTGGAGGGTACAACAAACCTTCTGTAAACGTGAACACTGTTGATTCCACTTCTGTGGACTTTAGTTTAAACCGTGGAGTGTTTTTATTTATTTATTTTGCCCTTCGTTAGCTCTTTGAAGGAGGACACGAGCCTGAAATCAATTAAAGTGTGAAATGAAACCTTTGTAAGTTGGTAAAACACAATAAAGCCCGAAATAAGCTGCAAAAAGCACCAATTAAACTGAGAGTTGCTCTTGTCATGAGTTCTGTGACTCCGCTCGACGGTGTTCTGATTACTCACACACTCACACACACACACACACACACACACACACACACACACACACACACACCCATTAGGCTGCTTCCAGCCCGGTTGTCCCTGAAGAGCGGCCAGAACCCTCCACCATGCGAGATAAATGAATAATGAATGGATCTGAGGTAGAAGTGATCCAACGGTTTCCTCTGATCGCGTCTCTGATGGCCGAGAGGACCCGACCAGACCAGGGGGGCAACCAGGACACCCACGGAGGGCGAAACCTGACGGGACAACGTGAGCAGAGACGATCCGCCAGAGGTGGACGAGTCGATAACGGGATGGTCCACCCACGAGTGGACACATGGGGGGGGGGGTCTGTAAACACACCAGAGACATGAACACACCCCCAACAGAACCCCCCAACACCCCCAGTTGAGCCTCCAGTGGATCCAGTTGAGCCTCCAGTGGGTCCAGTTGAGCCTCCAGTGGGTCCAGTTGAGCCTCCAGTGGGTCCAGTTTGAGCCTCCAGTGGGTCCAGTTGAGCCTCCAGTGGGTCCAGTTGAGCCTCCAGTGGGACCAGTTGAGCCTCCAGTAAGTCCAGTTGAGCCTCCAGTGGGACCAGTTGAGCCTCCAGTGGGTCCAGTTGAGCCTCCAGTGGGTCCAGTTGAGCTTCCAGTGGGACCAGTTGAGCCTCCAGTAGTGTTTCCTCCGTCACAGTGACCTGAGTCCCTCTTCAGGGTTGTTTCGTCTCTCCAGACTGACGGTGTGTTTACCTCGGTGGGGGGGTGGGGGGTGGGGGGGCGCGGGGCCCTGGCCCCCGGTCATGACCAGCAGACGGCCCTGCTCCACTTTAAGTAGCGTATAATCCAATAACCTGCGAGAGCCTCCCTGCAGCCACGTCCTGCTGAGATAAAGCCATCAGCCCCCCCACGGTGAAGGGTGATGGGAGACGGCTGGCAGCAGGTGACAGGGGGAGAGTTGACCCCCCCGGTGACCCCCCCGTCCCTGGAGGACCTCCAGGTCTTATCTCCTCCAGCTTCTAGACGCTGACCAGCAGAACCTGAGGGATCAGGAATCCTGATGGGCTCCTTTGGTACCATCATAGCAGGGGGTGAGGGGGGGGGTGAGGAGGATGAAGGGGGGAGGAGGATGAAGGGGGGAGGAGGATGAAGGGGGGGCTTTGACAGCTGTCAGTGATAGTTTCCTGTACAGAACGGCGGTGACAGCCGGCAGAGACGAGCAGTCAGAGAGCTGACAGGAGGAACCAGAGAGTGTGTGTGTGTGTGTGAGTGTGTGTGTGTCTGTGTGTGTGTGTGAGAGTGTGAGTGTGTGTGTGAGAGTGTGTGAGTGTGTGTGTGAGTGTGTGTGTGAGAGTGTGTGAGTGTGTGTGTGAGTGTGTGTGTGAGAGTGTGTGAGAGTGTGTGTGTGTGTGTGTGTGAGTGTGTGTGTGAGAGTGTGTGTTGTGTGTGAGTGTGTCTGTGTGTGTGAGTGTGTGTGTGTGAGTGTGAGTGTGTGTGTGAGAGTGTGTGTGTGAATGTGAGTGTGTGAGTGTGTGTGTGTGTTGAATCCTGATGATCCGGTGACCTTTGACCCCCAGACTTGTGGGTTTTAAACTCTCTCTCTGAGCTGATCTGAGATCAGAATGCTGCAGAGCGCTGCAGTAAAGTGGGCGGAGCCTGGCTGAGCTTCTGAACGGATGTGACTTTATAGACAGAAAGTTACAGAGTCAACTGACACAAACACGAGGGGGCGGAGTCAGCAGACACAAACACGAGGGGGCGGAGTTAAGACACAAACCTGAGGGGGCGGAGTCAGCAGACACAAACACGAGGGGGCGGAGTTAAGACACAAACCTGAGGGGGCGGAGTCAGATCTTCTTTTATTGTAACAGTTTATTTATTTAGTCGTTAAATAAAAACAAGTTTTAAACATGAAGTTTTCCTCATTAACTGTTTTATTGTTCCTGAAATCTCGCCCGCCACATCTGCGCTAATGCAGATTAAATAATCCAGGATTCGCGGCCAGTTCGTGCAAACGCACGATAATTAAAACACGGAGGAAGTCGGGCGCCAGCGCGACCCCCCGACCCCGCCCGCCAGGCTCAGGTTGGGCAGCGGCCCATCGCTTGGCAGCCGCTCCCGGGGATCTGGCGTGCGCGGCGGCAGGAGGGCCGGCGTGGAGCCGGTCCAGCGCCGCGGCCGCGCTAATCCGCCATTCTCCCTCTGAATGGAGCATTAGCATAAACGCTTGGCAGCGGAGGCGGCCATTGTGCTCCGGCAAATCTGCGAGCCTCTCACAGCGTATTGTTGAAATTCACCTGTTGCCGTGGCGATGAGGATGGACCCGTCCTCCCGCAGCCGGAACGTCAGTAGGGCCGTTCCGAAGCTCCTCCCTCTGGGTCAGAGCGGGGGGGGGGGGGGGCATGGGCCATTGATGCTCCCACTGGTGGATTACTGTAAACACAAACACCTTTGATGTTATGATAAAAACACACAAAGATCTTTGATGTTATGATAAAAACACACAAACCTCTTTGATGTTATGATAAAAACACACAAAGATCTTTGATGTTATGCTAAAAACACACAAAGATCTTTGATGTTATGATAAAAGCACACAAATGTCTTTGATGTTATGATAAAAGCACACAAATGTCTTTGATGTTATGATAAAAGCACACAAATACCTTTGAGGTTATGATAAAAACACACAAACACCTTTGAGGTTATGATAAAAACACACAAAGATATTTGATTATATGATAAAAACACACTCCTTTGATGTTATGACTTTACGCACAAAGATCTTTGATGTTATGATTATGTTAAACAGAAACCTCTTTGATCTTATCATGTTAAACGCAAACGTCCTGCAGATTTCTCCTTTGTTCTTTGATCTAATCAGGTTTAACGTCCCACTTCCACACCAGATTATTTCCCCATTGATCCTTTCATCTTCCCGTTCTTCTTCCAGCCAACAAACCTGATCTCTTTCATCGTAAACACACTTTTTTTTAAATTATCACAATAATAGCCTTTTTTCTCGAGACGCGTTTCAGCTCTTGTTTCAGGTTGATGACGCTCAGATGGGTAATTTGGAGCCTGATGAGAATAATCTGGATTAACGCCCTCTTTGTCTGGAGCCTGTGCTGAACCGTGACGGCAGCTCGTCCTCCACTTCGCTTTCATCTTCATCAGGTTCGAACGAGCGACTCGTCTGTTTTCATCTTTTATCTCCGTTAAAAAAAGTGAAAATTATTTTTTGTTCGTCGCTGAGAGAAATCGACCGAGATGAGAAACGTAAACGCTGTCGTGACTCTAAAGTCAGAGAAACGGGGGGGGGTAGAGAGATGAAGATGAAGGGAGTGATGAGGAGAGAGGGAGAGGGGAGGGAGGATGGATGATGGAGAGATGGAGCAGGCAGAGTCTGTTTTCACTCTAATCTGTTTACTTTGCAATTTGTGTTTTCAGAGCGAGTCCATTCATTCTGCTTAACCTGACACTTCACTCACCAGCAGGAAGTGTGTGTGTGAGAGTGTGTGTGTGAGTGTGTGTGTGTGAGTGTGTTTGTGTGTGTGAGTGTGTGTGTGTGTAGAGAGAGAGAGAGATGAATCTCATTTAAGCGTCTGTTTTATTGAGATGTGGAGGCTGCCTCTTCATCCATACTGCTGTGTGTGTTGTTCAGCATGCACGTGTGTGTGTGTGGTGTGTGTGAGTTGTGCGTGTGTGTCTGTGTGTGTGTGCTAATTTGCGTGCTGTCCTGTTGTAACAGTGTTGTTTATTTCTTTGTGTGTGACATCTCATTTCAGTCTTGTTTCTTTGTAATTGCATTTGTGTGTGTGTGTGTGTGTGTGTGTGTGTGTGTGTGTGTGTGTGTGTGTGTGTGTGTGTGCGTGCGTGCATGTGTCCATTAACGGAGCCTAATTATTCACCAGTAGACCATTAGCAGGAGCTGTCCTTGTTCTCTATCTTTACGATCTGTAGCTGTTTGTGCATCTGGGCGCTGTGGTTCCTGGAACCATGAAAGGTTCCCCCCGGATCATCGGATCACGCAGTTTAGTCCCGGGAAGATGATTCAATCCCGGCAGTGATTTATGGAAAATAAAATCGCGCCTCTCCGTCTTTTAAAACCCTCTTTTATCCTCCTCGTCTTCTCCCAGAGCTGCTTAGTGGAACCACTGGGCAGTTCCCAGTCCTCTCTCCCGATCACGCGCTCCTTATCTTTCCCTGCTATCTCGGAACGTTCGGAATTCTTGGAAGTCCGAACATGGTTGACAGAACCACCACTCTCCTGGTCTGTGCTGTATTTTCTTTGCCCAACAATCCGAGATACTTTAAAGCGGCTCAACCTTCGGCTTCAGCTTCCCGGTGGAGGCCGGCTCGTTGTTCGCTTATTTGTCGGAGTAAATCTTTTATTTTCGGAGCGTCGGAGCGTTCGAGAGTGGCGGGAGGTCAGAGCCGGAGAGGCTGCTCCCACATCGGCAGTGGGAGGCTGCGGTAACTCCGGGTTACAAGCTGGAATCATTTTTCAGGTAAACAACGATTCTTCTTCCCGGCCTGGAAGCGCCTCCGCTCCGGCCGCTCCTCCGGCTCATGTATGTTTCATGGCGTTCCCGGCCGCTCCCGCGACTCTCCGAGGGGCCCGGCCGACAAGAGAACGCTGCTCCGGGCGGTCGGACGTGTGGAGGAGCCGTAATCCGAAGGCTGCAGGAATCAAAGCGAGCCTGAGGGGGAGGAGAGGCCGCGCCTCCTCGCCCCTGTCCGAGCGCCCCGTCAGCGCCGGCCGACCTGACAGCGCTTCCCTCCGCCGCCACACGTCCTGCTTGTGATTCCGGGCTGTCAGGAAAAACCTCCGCCCGGGTTTTTCTTCGCGGCGTGAGGTTGTTGTTTCACAGCGGAGTGTGATGGATACAAACGCTGCGCTAACGCAGCTGTCAGTCAGCCGACAGGCTGCTGCACCCAGGAACCTCCAGGAACCTTCAGGAACGTTTAGGATACTTCAGGAGACTTCAGAAACCTCCAGGTACCTCCAGGAACCTTTAGGATTATCCAGGAGACTTCAGGAACCTCCAGGAACTTTCAGAAGACATCAGGGAACCTCCAGGAACCTTCCTTCAGGAACCCTCAGGAGATTTCAGGAACCTTCCTTCAGGAACCTTCAGGACACTTAAGGAACCTTCCTCCAGGAACCTTCAGGACACTTCAGGAACCTTCTTTCAGGAACCTTCTTTCAGGAACCTTCAGGATCCTCCAAGAACCTTCAGGAACCTTCAGGATCCTCCAAGAACCTTCAGGAGACTTCAGGAACCTTCCACCAGGAACCTTCAGGATCCTACAGGAACCTTCCTCCAGGAACCTTCAGGATCCTACAGGAACCTTCAGGAGACTTCAGGAACCTTCCTCCAGAACCCTTCAGTCAAGCTGAAAAATCCCGATTGAAAACCCTCTCATGGAGGGAACAGCCATTCAGGATAGTTCACGCTTTTCCGACCGTTTCTAAA
>CAJVRN010000211.1:10415000-10430000 GCA_911728415.1 Lagocephalus sceleratus
GTGGCGTTTCCTCCCTCTACGCAGACGACGCCCGCACGAGCGTCTCAGGCGGCGGCGCCTTCAGGTGAACGCGAAACGGGTTCGCTCCGTTTACGACGGTCGTTTACGTTTTGGGCCGGAGCGATACGGATCCGATACGCCACAGCGAACGTTGTCGTGAAGATGACGAAGCGCTTCCGACGAGGATTCGCGCTACCGCTGAAGGTTCTTGTTCCGGTCTGGAAACAGGAAGTTTTCGGGATGAGATTCCACGCGCTCATCGTCAATCTCAACGTTTTCAGATCGGAATGACTCCCGTCGACGTGTTTTTTTGCTTCGTACTCGTTTCGTTCTTCGTTCGGAAGCAGCTACTAAGATCCGAAACCACAGCTACGTATCAAATTTTCTCGATTTTCCTTCCCCGATTTCAAACAATCATTTAACTAATAATCATCAATAATCGTTTCTTCGTTCTGACTGTTGGGTCTCGGTTGCCTCTTCGCTCTTTCGGTGAAGTTCGGTCGTCCATCGTTGTGTCGGGTTTTACTTCGATGGTGTTTCTGTTCCTGTCGAGAACTGACAGCCGAGAAAATCGGAACCTTGTTTCGTATAATATAAAAAAATCGGTGGAAACGCAGGATTTTCCGTCCTCGACTCCCGCGTTATGTTTCTGGGAGCGCGTTCCCGACTTTGTCTTCCCGATTTTCACGGCCCCGGCTCACCTGCTCTCACCTGTCGGGCCGGCGGCTCCGCCGGCGCCTCACCCGAGCTTCCCCGACCCTTCGCCGCGCCTCGTCGGCGCTCCCGGGTGGGAAAGACACTCATTTGGAAGAAAACAGCAGCAGCGGGAGCAGATGTTCGAGGACGCTCTTTACCGAGCGCGGTAATGTGGCGAGGCGGATCCTCGCCGACTCAAACAGGGCCAAACGCGGCCTCCTGGGAGGGGCTTCGGTCCCTGGTAATAAAAGGGTAATTAGCCCCCCCCGCTTCCACCGCATCACTCCGGAGTCTGCCTCTCGTCTAATGCCGTCATTTTCCCCCCGATGGATGCGGCGGCGCGGTGAGAGGCCGTCCGGGGACGCCGCGGAAAATTACGGCAGCTCGCAGTAATGATGCGAGAGAGACGCGACCGCGCCTCAGACGGCTGCGCGCTCGTTTGGACGCGTCAGTCAGACGACGCGCGTTCGTGCGGAGGTCGCCCGGGAAGGAAGGAGCCCGATCCAGCCGATCAAAGTCGGCGGTTTTAATTATTTTGCTTCTTTCTGCTCGTTAATCTGGAGTGCTGCCCCCTAGTGGCGGGATTATTAGATTATTATTATTATTGAGGTGCAGTACCGACTGCCGCCAGTGGGGGCAGTGAAGAGCAGGGCTGAGAAGAGCGACGGGCTTCTCAACGGTTGTTCCAACAAACGGAATAATTTCAAAGCTACGTTGGGAAAATATGAAATAAAAAAAATAATAAAAAACGCTGCTGCCGTTTTGGAACACAATGAAAAGCGGAAAAAAAAAACCACAAAAATAAAAAAAAACGCCTCTGAAGATTAAAAATCCGGCGGAAAGCCCGAACGTGCTCGAGCCTCTGTTGATGGAGTCGTGTTAGGACAGCTCCCTCATCAACGCTCTCTCGCGCGGAGGTCGCCAAGCTGATGCAACGCCTCGTTACGACTCAATAAAAATGTAAAAAAGTGCGAAAATAACAGTAATTTCCTGCTCCTCCGCCCAGCCGCTCGCTGTTGTTTCCAATAACCGGCGACGGCGGCTTTATTTCACCGCCAGAAACACGTTTCGTCTTAATTACCGAAGAGTCTCAACAGCCAGATTATCACCTGCGATATTTACCTGCGCGTCCTCGCTCCCTTTTTTTTTAATTTTTATCGTCGCCTCCGCGCAACGGCGAAGGGGAACAGCAGCCAGAGTCTCCGACCCCCCCCGGTCGCGTGGGCGCGAGGCGTTTCAGGGAATCTGAAATTCGCCCGTTCAGACGCGAACAACGAACGTCAGCGTTCAAAACCGGACCCGCCCACCGCTCGCTTCGGTGACAGCGGAGAAACCCACAGCCGGACCCCAAGGAGGCAGGGGGCGTGGCCTAAGGAGGAGGGCCTAAAGGGTTCTCCTATCTTTGTGAGGACCTTCGTAGACCCACACACACACACACACACACACACTCAGGATCATCAACATGAACATTAGTGTGTCGCCTGAAGCTGCGTCACCCCCTGGCCCCCCCCAGCAGGTGTGACCTTACCTGCTTCCCCTAGTCGGAGGTCAAAGGGTTAACGGCGCCACAACAAACACTCGCCTTTTAATTAGCGGCGGAGGACGAGACGGATGTCTGCCCGCGGGGCCGTCGGGGGGGGGCGGGGGGGCGGGGATGGGGGGGGCGAGTGATGGATGGATGGATGACACCGAGTCCCCGCGGCAATGGCAGACGCTGAGGGGGGAGGTGGAGGGGAGGGGGAGAACCAGAGGCCTTCGCCCGTGGATCAGCTGAGCACCCCCCTCAACCCCCCCTCCAACACTGGGCCACCGAGGCCTGTTTTTGAAGTGCGGCGGAGGAAAAGCCTTGAAAAACGGTCCCTTTCATGCTAAAGGCCTCTAAACGGCGGCGGCGGCGGCAGCGGCCTGCTCGGGTCTGGAGGGCGAGGCATCAATAAACAATGAGGACGTGAGCGGGGAGCTCTTCATTAGCCGCCGCAGCGCCAGCCTCCACTTCCTCTTTTATCTCAGATGAGTCACTCTCCCTCTCTGACGGGTCGCCCCCCGCCCCCCCCACCCCCCCTTCCTCCCCCCTTCCTCCCCCTCCTCCCCCCCTCCTCCCCCGCTCCCTCGCCTTTCATGTTTTAAATCCACACTCTTGTTCTCCGTGTGTCACCTCCAGTCATTCTCCAACTTTTATACCAACTCTCCCTCTCAATTAAACCTCCCCCCCCCCCCCCCCCCCCCCCCCCCTCCCTCCCCCTCCTCCGTCTTCTTCAGCCTCAAATGAGCAAAAAAAAAAAAAAAAAAAAAAAAAGAAGTGCGGGGGAATCAGATCCGAATGTGACTGGCGGATTTTCCCAGGCGCTCGGGATCTGAGCGACGACGACCTGCCGGAGCCAATTAAGGCGAGGAGCGCCCCCTCCCCCCCCCCCCCCCCCCTAGATGTGCACGATTAGTGATCTTGCCCCCCCCCCCCCAGGCTCGCTCATATTGGCTGTTTGATGGGACAATTGAGTTGATCTTCGCTCGGCGCTCTCGGGTTAGCGGTGAAACGTGACATTGATCACCGCTTACCTCCGTATTTACGGTCCGATTCCGACTTCCCGAAGAATCCTCGGCGCAAAGCCTTTCATGCTTTGATGCTTTGATGCTGCCTGTCGATGTTGAAGCCTCGGATGGGGGTGTTATTTTTCTCCGGAAGATAAATTAGCAGACGAAACAACAAACCTGGAACTTTCCAGCAAGCTTCCAGGAACTTTCCAGGAACTTTCCATGAACCTTCCAAGAACATTCCAGGAACCTTCCAGCAAGCCTCTAGGAACTTTTCAGGAGGCTTCTAAGAACATTTCAGGAACCTTCCAGCAAGCTTCCAGGAACTTTCCAAGAAGCTTCCAAGAACTTTCCAGGAAACTTTCCAAGAATCTTCCAGGATGCTTTCCCAGTAGCCTCGGGTAGACCCTCTCACGACCCTGATGAAACCACGCCCCCGGGGGGGGGGGGGGGGCTGGCGGACGCTTGTCCACGTGCACCACCTGCTGGGAACATCTGAAGGGTTGGAACGTTGCTGTTCCTCGTTTTCCATCCCATTTGGACCGGAATGTCGTTGTTGTCAAGAACAACGGAGCGCATTCAAACTCTTTTCCGAAAGGCAACAATCAACCCCCCCTCATGGCGGCAGTCTGAGTGGGCCTTTCTTTCCAGCTGGTTCCGGTTTCTCTCAATCATTCCGAGCTTTTGGTACAGGACCAGGAGAGGAACCAAACGCCGGCGACGGAAAGAAAGCAGTTGGATCCGCACTGACGGGATCATCCATCTTTTCCGGGCTTAGCGCCTGGAAGAGCGTTGAAAACGCGACCGACAAACGACAGAATTCCCAGAGCGACTGCGCGCAGGTGACAACCTGCCCGGCTGAGCACCAAATCCGGGGTTAAAAATACGTCGGAGCGTCACTTCCACCGGGATTATAAATACCTCCATGTTCCGTAGGTGCTTCGTCACGGCGACGCTGAGTC
Source organism: Lagocephalus sceleratus (assembly GCA_911728415.1). Classification (NCBI taxonomy): domain Eukaryota; kingdom Metazoa; phylum Chordata; class Actinopteri; order Tetraodontiformes; family Tetraodontidae; genus Lagocephalus; species Lagocephalus sceleratus. Next base: position 10,419,191 of record CAJVRN010000211.1, read on the forward strand.
ATCAGCCGCCCACACGCGTGACAACATGTCTGGATGGCACGCACACGCACACCTTCTGGAATCACATGGAATCAACGAAGGAGTGACGAGGGATCAGGTCGAGGAACAGGACCGGGAATACAGTCAGGACGGATCACCGGACCTTCAGAGGGACGGGACCCGGATCCCAGGCATGTTACAGGGTGTTAGCCAGGCATGTTCCAGGATGTTCCAGGGTGTTCCAGGCATGTTCCAGGATGTTCCAGGCATGTTCCAGGATGTTCCCGGTATGTTTCAGGGTGTTCCAAGCACTTCCAGGCTTTTCCAGGCACGTCCAGGATGTTCCAGGCACTTTCCAGGGTGTTCCAGGCACTTCCAGGATGTGTTTGGTGGTTGGTTGTTCAGGAGAGGCGTGACCGTGGCGGCGGGCGTTTCGGATTCGTCTCTTCTCTGCTCTTCCTCCTGGTTATTCCCGACCCCCCCCCGCCGTCGTGCACCTGCCCCGTTTTTAATCACACCCCTGCTGGTATCGCTGTACCCATAAAGATCACGCTCATTATCATTACTGTCGCCGCGGCGACGCATCCGCCGCCGCCGCCAGCGGAGCAGCGAGACATCAGGACGCGGGCTCGTATCCGGGACATCTGGCTCGATGTCGGGGGGGTGATGGCGGTGGCGGGGGCGGCGTGGGTGAGAGGATCCTCCTCTCCTCCTCAACCGTACGCCGCCGTAGAAGGCTGCCTTATCGCACCGCCCGATGGGAACGTCAGGGGGGGCCTGGACCCCCCCCTCCTGGAGCCCCCCTCCCAGAGTCCCCCCCACTTCTCTAGAATGAAAACCAGCAGGAAGACGACAGGACCTCATTAGTGTTGGACCGCCACCAGGAGGATGAACGACAGGCCGGAGCGTCGCCCAACGGCGACGGGCGCCCCCATCTTAACCCCCCAAGCCCGTGCCTGCTGACGCCGGGAGTTGGCACGTGATCCGACGTTCCCGTGGGGTCGACAGCTGAGCCCAGGCGGGTCACGCGACCCGCGGGGTCCAACGGCTCGCTCCCAGGATTCCGAGCCGCGGCGGCGGAGCGATCCCGAACGAGGTCGAGGTCAAAGCCGAGCAGGAAGTTTCGTAAGCGCCCCCCCCCCCTCCGGTGAGCTTCTGATCTTCAGGATAAAAGACCTCCTCCAGGTTCTGAAGCCACTCTTCCTCCCTCTCCGCCTGCCGCCGCCGCTCGCGTGTTCAAGGTCGTTGAACAAAAGGCCTCCGGCGTCGGGAATCTATACGTTCCTGCTGGGAGGACAAGTGAGCGCACAATCGGATGACAGCTTCCCTTTTCAGCGGGAGACCTTCGCCGCCGTCTGAATAGAGTCTGACCCAGACAACATACTCCAATATTCCCGTCTGAGGAGGAACCGTTTATCTAATGGAGACTTCGGAATGTTCCCGGATGTTCTCCGCTCCTCTTTTCACGGCGATTGTGCGCAGGAATCGCCGGCGCTCCCGTCTTTGGCCGCCGCGTACGTTTCAAGCGAAGGCGAAACAGATTCATTCTGTTCGTGACGGTCGTTCACGCGGGAATGCCTGAAAACGGAGCGAGATGGGAGCGATACGGACACGGGCTCCGGCGCGGAGCGATCCGATACGCCGCAGCGAACGTTGTCGTGTAGATAACGAAGCGTTTCCAGCGAGGATTCGCGCTACAGCTGCGGGTTCTGGTTCCAGTCTGGAAACAAGAAGTCTTTTCCACGCTGGGAATAAATTTCCGTTTCTGGGATACATTTCCGTGTACGAGATTTTTTTAGATCGACCCGATTCCCAGCCAACACGCTCCGTGATTTTTCTTTGTTTTGTACCCTAACGTCGCTCTTAGCAGCAGCTTACCCTCGTCATCAATCCAGTAAAACGTTGTTGATTGCCATGGCAACGCTGGTCCGCTACCGATCGCGTGCTTCCTCAAAATTCCAAGAACAAAAACAGGTGCACTTCCTTGGCTGCTCGTTACCGCCGCTACTGGTGAGGGTGGTGCACTACATCGTCTGGCGTCTCCCGATCGATGCCGTCGCCTGCGCGGGCAACGTCTTCATCCCAAATTCGGAAAACTCTTTAATCCAAGCCCGTCGTCATGAGGTCCGGACACAGATCAGCCGACATCAACGGGTGGAAGTGTTTCCGTGGAGACAATAAGCAGGCCGTCACGGTTTCGACCCCTTCCGACGAGACGTTCCGGGACGCCTCACCCACCACAGAAAGGTTACCGCGGGTCAATATTCCGGCGCAGCGCTGGAGAAAGATGAATTCCCAGCTCTGGGCCGGAGTCTTTTCAGTTCCATTCAGCTCCGCTTGTTTCTGTCCGAGGTAAATTGTCCGCTCGCTGCTTCCTGGACCAAAACACTTTGCTCACCCATCGACTCGGCCTCTTCTCCTTTCACCTTCACCCCCCCCCGGCAGCCCATCAATTGGAAATCTCTCGGCATCGCCCCTCAGACGGCCAATCCCGGCCAGACAACTCCACCGAGTATTAAACAAACATAAGCAGAGAATGGAGCGGCTGCCGGAGAGCCGGACGCTCCGGCCGATAGGATCTGAGTGGGGAATCGCAAGAGGTCGGAATTGTTGGGCTGTGGGGGGGGAGGAGGGGGGGTGAGATGAGACGGAGAAAAAGCGGCTGAACGTTGGAGGGAGAATAAAAACAGAGGAAGGAGAGGGCTCTGATCCCGCTCATTCCCGGGAAAGAAGCAGACTAAATCAGGGCAGGAATTAGTTGAAAACACGTTCGCTGCCGGATGATGAAAACCTTTCAGGGATTTGACATCAGCGCCGCTCCGCGACCGCCCGGACCCCTCCCGTATCAAAGGTGGGCCCGGCGTAAATAATGGAACCCCCGAAAACATTCCGGCGCTCCGCGCAAAGCCGGGCTTCGTTAGCGCAGACGGTTCACATCCCGAGAGGTCGTGTTGATGAAATTGCTCCCAGAAAAGGGCAAACGGAGGCAGACGTGCTTTTAACCACACGCTGGGAACGTCCCAGACGGCCCCCCGAACTTCCACAGTCGGAGCGAGCCCTCGGCTGTCAACAATCTTTTCTCCGCAAGGTTTTCACTCTAACGAAAATCCTGAATCCTGCAACTTTCAATCATCTGAAGAGCCCCCCCCCCCAAACCCTCCACCCCCCCATCAGAGAGCAGCTCGTTGGAACGCTCTATTACCGACCGGTTGCCATGGTTACCCGCAAGCCAGAAGGAAAATGATATGAACTGTTTACTTGTTGTTCACGGCGACGATGTCAGAAGTGGGCGGGGCTAGACGCCCCGGGGGGCGGGGTTACGTTTTGGACAAACAAAAACGTGCTAAAGGCTCTGTTTCCGAATCCCGCCCTCACCTGGACCCCCTCCCGTGGACTGAAGCTCGACGGTCACAGGGACCGTTGCCCCCCCTCGTTGATTGGTCCGCTCCCCCGGGGTCACGTGTCCCGGCTCTCGTCTTCCCGCCGCTCCGAGTCCCGCCTAAGTGGGCTCTAAATGTTTGATGAGCGGGGGCTCTCGGGGGCCGCCGCTCGTACACGTTTGTGCAGCGCTGTCAAAGCCGGGGCACTTAGCGCTCCGTCGGGGGGGGCCGGGACCCCGCCGACGTTCCGGGGCGGAAAGTTGCTCCGAAAACAGAGTAAAAACACAAAAACGGGAAAACAACAAAGAGGGCGGCTCTCGTTGATGTCTGAGGCGTCGCCGTTCGTTGAAGTTCGTTTTTTTTTCCCCGCATCGCCACTAACCGTCTCGCTTAAATATTAATCGACCCCCCCCCGCCTTCCGCATCTCGATGAAGATTTCATGTGGATTCGTTTCCATCATCGGGCGATGAAGATTTTCCAAACCGCTCCGAGTTCGGAGTCAAGAAGAGCAGAGCGATCCCCGCTCAGGCGATATCGTATCGCAGATTAGATTACTGAGTCTGATTTAATCCAGTCGCACGCGCGTGTGTGTGTGTGTGAGTGTGTGTGTGTGTGTGTGTGTGTGTGTGTGTGTGTGTGTAGTCGGGGGCTCCATCAGCAAATCCAGCACGAATCCCAGAAAGGGACCAGCCGCCGCCTAATTCCGCCCTGCGATCAATCTCCAATCAGCAGAGGCGTGCAGGTAATCACCAGCATCTTCAAAGGCCCATTCCGCCCCCCCACATTGATCGCCGTGCGAGGGCGGGTCAGCGCGCCCGTTTGTTTACCAGCATCAGGAGCCCCGTCTCGGAGCAGGCGAAGCCGCCGAGAGCCTCCCCGAGGCCACGCCCCCCTTGCTGAGCTCCTCTCCTTTCATCTCCGGGGTCTTTGATCACGCCACACGCGTCGTTTCTGCTCATCGGTGAATAAACGATCGAGCGGTAATCACGGGCGAACGCCGATCATCAAAGAGCTTCGTCAAAGCTCGCCTGGTAATTGAGGAGGTCCGCCTAAGCCCCGCCCACAATCTCAACGCTTCAAACATCAAAGGATTTTCCCGGCGTGCTCTTGTTCCCAGCGAGCTGCCGGGGGCTGGCGTCCGTGTTCGAGCGGACAGGTGATGCGGAGCAGAGCTCCGATTGGCCCTTTCGTTCGCGGCGTCCTCTCGGGATCCATCGGATACGGAATCGAAGCCGGGGTCGATAAACCTCGACGGCGAAGCCGGCTTCTCTAACCGTTTTCATCAACAGCGGCGTTCCGGGGGGGGGTCGGCACAAATAACACGACCTTGGACTAATAAAATCGTCAGGCTCCGGTAAACGCTCGTCTCGGAAAGACGGAGCGAATCGGGCCCCTGATGGGAACACGGGGCCGAATCGGATCGCGGTCTCGGACCAGAGGAGCGCGACCCGGAGCCCTAGGAGCCGTTGCTAGGCAACGCACAGGTGCAGGGGGGGTCCGACGGACAGGTGAGGCGGGGGCACGGATCCGCCTGCAGACCGGGGGAAACCCCCCGCCGTATTCCCGAACCCTCACTGATCCGATCGGCCCCCTACAGCTCGATTCCGGCGCCGCTCCGCCCCCCCCCACGTTCCTCACTCTCCCGGAGAGGAGACTGGAGTCGCGGATGTTCATTAAAATCTGCGGAATGGGAAAACGGAGCAAACGCGTGCTGCAGGATGCTCCCCCGGTCAGACGGGCTTGTTAGCGATCGGATAATATTTTACAGGAAGCGGGAAAAAGAGATCCCAGCGTGGCAGGATACAGGCGACGGAGGCCATTGTTTACCCAGAAATGAGATATAACGGAATAAATTAGTTCCTCCTGGAAGCTCCCGGCTGGAACGTCTCCCCAACTCTGACTCATTAACCCAACTGGAATGGGAAGCACGGGATCACCCAGCGAGCCGCCTTTGGAACGCCGCGCGGAGCCTCCTCTCCGCCATGAATTAAAAATGGGCTTATGAACTCGTAATGTGAGCGGTGACAGCCGAGTCCCGGGAACGCTGTTCTTCCTCATTAATCAGAGGCTTGAATCGAGCCGGCGCCGTGTACTACACCGCTGACACGGCGCCGCGGGGCGGAGCCAGCGCTCTCCGGACCGCCTCGGAACCTGTCAGGAGGCAAACGTCTCAACGGCGTTCCCGATGAATCTGTTGGGTTTCCACGTGTCCCGTCTTCTTCCTTTAACGGGAAGAAACCTCAAGTAGGACCAGATCTCGGATGGTGGAGAGGTGGGGGAAGGAGGGAGACAGGGAAGAGAGAATTCCCATCACAACAGATCCGAACATGGATGACAGGCTGCTGAGTGACGTTCCCTAACCAGGAATCTGATGAATCCAAACCAGTGTATTCCCAGTGACTCCAGGCTCCTGGAGCAGCACGGAGGTCCACCAGGACCAGTTTAGAAGAACTTCTGAGAAGATCAGGAACTTTTTCCCGTTTCCGCCTCTGGAGGGCCGTTTAAATCAGACTTCCCGATGATTCGGAAGAATCCCAACACGAGGAAACACAGGGGGATCCGGGTTTTGAGGAACACATTCCCTAAATCAGGACCAGATTGAGATTGATCTGGTTTCATGTGGGGCTGGATGAAGCTTCATCCCAAATCCTTTTTGTTTTTATCCGAGCCGGACTTCCCGTACCACGTGAGCTGCTGCGACACAAAAACCTGGAATGCCGACGCAGCTTCCGTCTGTAAAATTAATGAAGCGGAGGAATTCGGAGAGCGACTCGGATCTCTCACGAACCTCCCGACCTTCACCGGCAGGACCGAGATCGCCCTTAACGGATCCCCAGCTCCGACGTTCCCACCATTCCCATCAGGCTGTGAGCTGCTCCGTTCAGGCTGGAGGTCCCCGGGGCGCCGCTCCGCTTGGTCGACCTTCTCCTCCAACAGCCGGGAGTAACCGAGCCTCCGCCGGACGCCGCTCGGATGTTTGGGTCCCTGTAAGCCCGGAGGGAGCCCCGGCGGGGGGGGGGGGGGGCAGCTGTTGTGGCGAAACCATCCGGAAAGAACGGAGTCTCACCTGAGTGGAGAATCCTGTTTCATTAAAAATAAATAAAACACAGGCTGTCTTCGGAATATCGAGCAACTCCAAACAAAGTTCCCTCCGGGCGTTCCGTCAAGGTTTCATTACCCGTGAAAAAAACAAAAAAAAAAAACGAAAAACGTTGAACTGAACAGTTTTCCAGGCGTCGCCCGCCGCCCCCCTTTTATTCATCGATGTTCCCGTGTCGTCGGAATAATCCCTCCGCTGCTTTTTTTCCATCGTTCATCGGCTCAACAGCAGTGAAGTTCAGGGTCTCTGATCCGGTGGGGGGGGGGCGTGGTCACCGGGGTGGGGCGTGGCTACGAGGGCAAATGGGGGAGTGGGCGGGGTCATGATGGTAGGGCGTGTTTATGGGGTGGGCGGGGTCAAGACACGGAGGGCGGGGCTCAGTGGGGAGAGGAAGCAGGGAAGGTCATTCCCGGCAAAACTTCCCGGACACGCCCCCGTCTTCGGGAACGTCCAAACGGCCAGATGTGGAAGCGACACCCCGCCGTTCCGGAGGGACGACGGTCCGACCGCTCGACCTCCGGCGCCGGTCGCCCGACCTCCGGCGACCCCGCCAGGGGTCGAAGCCCGCCGCGCAACATCTGCCCGCCGACAGATGTCGGGACGGCGAAGAGCGCCAGCCGATCGAAATCCCGACGGCTCCCCGTCCGTCCGGCGATGCGGAGGAGCCGGCGGCAAACGAGGCGAGACGGCGGTGATGAAGGTAATCTGTTGTGTCTAACAGATACAGGCATGACGAGACGAGCCCAGATAGGATCCAGTTTCTCTGCTTATTTAAGACACGAAAGGTCCGCCGTCGAATCTCCGCGCTGTCGTTTCTCGTCTCGTCCGCTCCAGCTCGCCGCCGTCATGACGAAATTGGTTGAAAGACAACAAATTTAGCCTCGTTTGTGCGCGCGTCGCACGCGATATGTCAGCGACACCGAGCGGATCAGCGCTCGTTGCTCTTCATTCCGCCGTCGCGTCTTCAGACGGAGACGCTCGGAAACGAGAGAGCGAAGTTTGAAGGTTTTATTGACAGGGAACGAAAAGACACACACACACACACACACACACACACACACACTCACAAACACATGAACACACACACACAAACACACTCACACAAACACATTCACACAAACACACTCACAAACACATGAACACACACACACAAACACATGAACACACACACATAAACACAGACACATGAACACACACACACACAAACATACAAGAACCCACACATGAACACACACACACGAACACACACACAAACACACTCACACAAACACACTCACACAAACACACTCACAAACACATGAACACACACACTCACACAAACACACACACAAACACACTCACACAAACACACACACTCACACAAACACATGAACACACAAACACATGAACACACACACATGAACACTCACACACTCACACAAACACACACACTCACACAAACACATGAACACACACACACATGAACACACACACACCCCACTATCATTGTGAGGAAATTCATAAACGTAATGCATTACCCAACCTCTGACCTCTGACCCATCCTACCTAACCCCCTGACCCAGACCTATCCTATCAAACCCACTGACCTCTGACCCATCCTCCCTGACCCCCTGGCCTCTGACCCATCCTACCTGACCCCCTGACCTCTGACCTCTCCTAACCCAGTTCTGACCTCAACCCTCACCCAGGTCTGGACCCTCCAACATCCTTTGAAGTTGTGAACTTCCAAAACTTTTTCTGGGTTCTTTCCTCCTGTACCGTTCTTTTCCCGGAGGGGGGGGGTCGGGGGGGTCAGGGGGGTCAGGGGGTCGGGGGGGGGGTGAGGTGCATGCTGGGATGTTTTAAAAGGCGCTCGGCTACAAGTGATCTCAAAACGGGCCGACCCTTGAGGGACGAGAGTCGGCCTCCGGGCGAGAAACAAGGAGGCGGATTGAGAACCGCCGAAAGAGACGGGAGGTAATAAAGGGCGAGGAGGGGGGAAGGGGGGCGAGGAGGGGGGGAGAACGAGCGGCGAAGGGGGGGGCGGAGACTCGGAAAACGAAGGGGGGAAGCGCGCATCCAGACGGAGTCGTGTTGGGGCGTGATCTCCGGCTCCACATGATGAATCACCCAGGATTCATCGGGACATCAACAAAACGTCCCCGAGCCCCGCCGCCGCCGCCGCCGCCGCCGCCGCATTAACGGGAGATGGATGGAGACGTGCGGCGTCCCGGTGTACACAGGCGGCTGCTCGCCGGCGTCCGCACGACCATCCATCATGATTCTAAACTCATACGCCGCCGAGCGAAGGGGAGGAAGCCCGCCGATCCGGCCCCCTTCCGCCGGAGGTCTGACTTCTCGGAGGTTCTCGTCGAGCGGTCGGCGACAACTCCGCTCGTCGCTCGGTTCATTTCGGCGAATTCCCTTAATTTACCCGTCAGCGGGGGTGTAATCAAGCCCGACGAGCGCGGGCGCGCGCGCGGGCGGCGGCGTGCTGCGCCCGTTAAGATGTCAGCCGTCTATTGATTTCCTCTCCGACTGATTAATTTACGCTCCGCTCCGAGCTTCCACGCCGGGAAAAAAAACAAAAAACAAAAAAAACGAGCGACGTTCGAAGGGACGGAGAGAGAAAACGACGCTTTTCATAATGTGACAGGTGATTGGCGGCAGACAGACGCCGCCATGATTGCATCGTTATGGGACACACACACACACGCACACACACACACACACACACTCACACACACACGCACACACACGCACACACACGCACACACACGCACATACACACTCACACACACACACGCACACACACACACACACGCAAACACACACACACACGCACATGCACACACATGCACACACACACACGCACACACACGCACACACGAGCACACACATGCACACACACGCACACACACGCACACACATACACGCACACGCACACACACACACACACACAAGGACACACATGCACACACACGCACGCACACATACACACACACACACACGCACACACACGCACACACACATACACACACATACACACGCACACACACATACGCACACACACGCACACATATGCACACACACACACGCACACACACACACACACACACACTGCGTTAGCCGTGTGGTCTCGCCTACCTTCACACGTCTTCTCGGAGGAGGCGCCCCCTGCTGGTGGAACCCTGGAACGTTCTCGACCTCCACCTCGGGACCGCCGTCGTCGTCGATGTCCTTCGGGTGTTCAACGAGATCGGGTTTGACGGTTGGTTCGATGAGACCAACGAGGACGTTGGTGTGAGGAAAAGATGAAAACACACGTCTGATTTTCCCTTTTAGGGACGTGAAAACAGGATTAGACCAGGTTAAATGTGATTAAAACCAGGTTAAACCAGGATTAAACCAGGTTAGACCAGGTTAAATGTGATTAAAACCAGGTTAAACCAGGTTAAACCAGGATTAAACCAGGTTAAACCAGGTTAAACCAGGTTATACCAGGATTAAACCAGATTAAACCAGGATTAGACCAGGTTAAACAAGGTTAAATGTGATTAAAACCAGGTTAAACCAGGTTAAACCAGGATTAAACCAGGTTAAACCAGGTTATACCAGGATTAAACCAGATTAAACCAGGTTAAACCAGGATTAGACCAGGTTAAACAAGGTTAAATGTGATTAAAACCAGGTTAAACCAGGTAAAAACAGGATTAAACCAGATTAAACCAGGTTGAACCAGGATTAGACCAGGTTAAATGTGATTAAAACCTGGTTAAACCAGGTTAAACCAGGTTAAACCAGGTCAGGTCAAACTCACACAACGAACCAGCGATCGTCAGGTGGATCTTAAACTGCTGATGAGGTCACGTGACCGACAGGTGTGTCACCTGCTGTCTGAGGCCACGCCCACTAATTAATTAATTAACTAATTACGGGTCGTGACGAGCGAAGGCCGCGGCGGTTTAACCCCTCGAGGCTCTCGTCAGCCAAACCGATTGGTTGTTTCACGACTTTACGAACAAAAGAATCAATTCAATTCAATTAAAAAACGAAAAGAAACAAAATCAGGAAACTGTTTCCACACAGATTCCAGAGGAGGAATCCTGGATCCTCTTGGAACGTCGCCCCCCCTCCAGCAGCGGGGGGGGTCGGGGGGGTCTTTACGGAGGCGCGGCGATCCGTTGAGGCGGGCGGAGGAGAGTGATGGATCCCAGCTCCGACGCCAACAGGAGGCCGCCAGCGTGGTCGTTAGAGCGAGCTCGGAACGCCGACAGCAGCACGATGACAAATCACAACACAGCTCCCAGCACGCCGCCCCCCCCCCCCCCACCTGCGATGGCGAGCGGCGGACACAGCTATGATGAAGCT
>CAJVRN010000211.1:10437500-10440000 GCA_911728415.1 Lagocephalus sceleratus
AGCGACGGTCGGGGGGGTTGGGGGGGGCGAAAACAAAGTTGAGACGAGGGTTGGGGCGGTCGGGCGGTCGAGGCGTGTCCTCTTCATCGAGGAGGCGGAGCTCCCTCAAACTTGAACTTAAGTAAACAAGAGTAGACACCAAACACCTTGAAACAAACACCTGTGGGGCTTGTGGGGGGGGGGGTGTTGGGGGGGGGCGTTGGGGGCGGGGCTGATTGTGGCTTTGACATTTAATCAACACACTTCAATGTGAGGTGTTTTATTGGAGACTTTTTTACTCTTCATCTGGGACAAATGTAACAAAACGTCCTTTTCCAGGTCTTTAGTCCATATATTGTGTCTTTGTGTGTCCAGAGAGCCCCGCCCCCCCCCCTGCCCCCCCCCCAATAAACATCAGTTTCAACACCTGGGTCAATGTCCATCGATCCGTCCTCGTCTGTAAACGTCTCTTTGTCCTTTGCTGTGACACGGCAGCTGTTTTGACTAGCCCCGCCCTCGTGGGGCTCTAAACCTGTAACAAGTTTAAAGCAAAGCTTCAGATCAAAGCAGGTTGCTAACATGTCTTTTAGACATCAAGGAACTGGAGATTTAAGCTTCGCGTTTCAGCCCAAAACGAAAATGTCCGAGGGAATTTTGGGGATTTCGGAGCTCAAACCCGCAGATCTCCTCGTGGACACGTGGGATCTGGCGTTCGCGTGTTAATGTTCCGCTGACATCACCGACAGCGGCTGATGGACGAGGCTTTGATCTGCAGATCCAGGCCTCGGAGGGCAGCTTGTTCTCCTGGTTTTTCCTGCTCGGAACGCGTCTCCGTGAGCGGGGTTCTCCTTTCTTCTCTGCGGCCGCGGTTCTTCTACCGGGAGGATCGATGCCGGCGACGTCGGTCACACAACCCGCTGAATGTCAGCTGACTTGGCGGCTTTGATCTCAGCTCGATCTTCCTTGATGTGTTGTCAGAGGCTTACCTGGACGCCTTCTCGACTCGGACACACACGCCGAAACGAGCCCATTGGAAGTTTACCGATGAGCCGGAGGAGTCGGGGGTTCTGCTCCAACATTGTTGATCCGAACCCCGACCCCCCCCCCGCCCCGTCGACCCCCCCCACGATTGTGCTCCTCAACCTCTTCTTTCATCCCGACGCTCCCGGAATCACAGCCTGTCGCCGGCTGGTGACACGGGAAAATGAAAAGCGCCTCGGTACGCCCGCCAGATTACAGGGTGGTCCGGTTCACTCACCGTTTAAGAAGAAAGAATTCTGCTACCTGCCGAGTGTGTGTGTGTGTGTGTGTGTGTGTGTGTGTGTGTGTGTGTGTGTGTGGGAGGTGTGTGTGTGTGCTTGCCTTCACGGAGGTGTTTCGCTTGTTTTTGTCTGGATGATGGAGTATAAAGCAGGAAATTCTGAAAGGAACCCGGAGCAGGAACCCGAAGAGGAGCGAAAGCGAACAAAAACCGAGCTGACGTCGGATTTAATAGACGAAAAAAAAAAAAAAACAGGCGAAGCTAACGACGCGGAGGTTCGACTGGTAAATAAAGGAGGTCGTTAATGCGCGCCTGCCAGGTTTTATTCGGCGCGTTGACCTCCTCGCCTGCGTCTTGGAGGAGCATTGACTGGTGAAGGAGCCTCTTTAGTCTGGCGGAGAGAAAGGACTGAAAGCGTCCGAACACAAAAACGAGCTCATTATCCTCACGAGAACGTCCTTTAAGTCCTCGTCTGCAATTAGATCCATTTTCCTCACGCGAGGTCGTCATCTATTAAATATCAGTTGGAGGAGAAGACGTGTTTTTTTTGGGTTTTTTTTTTCCCATTGCGCAATCAGGCCTGTCGGCGGGGCGCCCCCCGGCGGCCGAACGGAGAACTGCAGCCTAGATGTTCAGAGGAACCGGGGGGGGGGGCGGAGCTTTGCCATCAGGCGGCGAGGAAGGCCTTCTGTTGGGGCAGGGCCGATGGTAGACTACCCCCCCCTTCCCCCCTCTCCCCCCTCTCCCCCACCTCCCCCACCAAGAACGGGTTATCGCAGCCGTATCGCCTCGTAACCTCCCGCTAACACGCCGGCGCTCAAATATCCCAACGTTCATATTCGATTATCTGACGTTGGATCAACGCCGCCTCGGCTTCCGCCGGCGCCGCGGCAAGGAAGAGGCGGGAAGGGGGGCGCCGCTTTGATGTCGTATCAGCTCCCGTTTGATCGGATCAGCAGATCGACGCGCGGCGGCGGTTCGTAATCGGGGGGTTTATCTGCGAGCGTGCGCTCGACAACAGGAAGTGATCCACGCGCCGCTGGAAACCAGGCGGCGTCGGACCCGAGGCCAAACCCGTTGGGGGGGGGTCTGCCTGTCGGGCTAAATTTAAAGGACCAGTGAGTCACATCATTGACGTAAAAGCGCCTCCTCGCCGAGCGTGAGGGGACGAGTTAATTACACAGATTAGACGGGCGACGGCGTCTTCGCCTCCCGGTTGAGGTCGGGGAGCGAAATCGTATAGAGCAGCGTATTAATATG
>CAJVRN010000211.1:10442500-10487500 GCA_911728415.1 Lagocephalus sceleratus
CACACACACACACACCCACACACACACACACAGGTATGGGGACAGTACTCGTCTTTTAAAGTCACAACGTGACTAAAATAAATCGGGATGAACCGGAGCAGGAGAATATTGATCTGTAGGAGGCGGCGCTCCGAGGAACGTCGCCCTCGGCGGTGGCCTTCATCAGTCATCGCCCTGGTCCCGGTCCAGGTCGGTCAAGAACACCCCGCACACACTCCCACCCCCGCTTGCCCCGCCCCCTTTTAACCCCCTCTGGTGGAGCCTGCGGAAAAGCAGCTGTTGCTACGACGACAGCCGGGGCCACGCCCCGAGGCCCCGCCCCCTTCGTTATCAGCCCTGAGGTCCAGATGTGATCACATGACGGCGGTTTGGACCTGATGGTCTTCTGACCTCTTCCTGTGGTACAAATGGAGGGGGGGAGGGGAGTGTGGGGGGTGAGGGGGGAGGGGGGGGGGGGGGGAGGGGGAGGGGGGTGTGGGTCGGCGGTCCCAACACTCCCAGTGCATTTCCTGCTGTAAGTGGGAGCTAATGGGAGCGCTCTGTACCCCCCCCCATTACCCCCCATTAGCCCCCCATTAGCCCCCCCCATTACCCCCCTCCCCCCAATAGCCTGAACGATGTGGTTGGACTAAAAATAACCTCCTCCCCCTTTTGTCTCCCCACTTGGACCTGCAGGGACCCCCAGGTCCTCCTGGGACGGGCTCCTCAGCGCTACTGGTGGGAGGTAAGGGAGGGTGAGGAGGGTGAGGTGAGGAGGGTGAGGGTGAGGAGGCTGAGGAGGGTGAGGTGAGGAGGCTGAGGAGGGTGAAGTGAGGAGGGTGAGGAGGGTGAAGTGAGGAGGGTGAGGATGGTGAGGAGGGTGAAGTGAGGAGGGTGAGGATGGTGAGGAGGGTGAAGTGAGGGAGGGTGAGGAGGCTGAGGAGGGTGAGGAGGGTGAGGAGGGTGAGGGAGGGGGTGAGGAGGCTGAGGAGGGTGAGGTGAGGAGGGTGAGGGAGGGTGAGGAGGGTGAGGTGAGGAGGGTGAGGAGGGTGAAGTGAGGAGGGTGAAGTGAGGAGGGTGAGGAGGGTGAGGAGGGTGAAGTGAGGAGGGTGAGGAGGGTGAGGAGGGTGAGGTGAGGAGGGTGAGGAGGGTGAGGAGGGTGAGGTGAGGAGGGTGAGGAGGGTGAAGTGAGGAGGGTGAGGAGGGTGAGGAGGGTGAGGTGAGGAGGGTGAGGAGGGTGAGGGGGTGAGGTGAGGAGGGTGAGGAGGGTGAGGAGGGTGAGGAGGGTGAAGTGAGGAGGGTGAGGAAGGTGAGGAGGGTGAGGAGGGTGAGGTGAGGAGGGTGAGGAGGGTGAGGTGAGGAGGGTGAGGAGGGTGAGGTGAGGAGAGTCCCTGGTTCCTGACTGGTCCTTCACTGGTCCTTTACTGGTCCTTTACTGGTCCTTTACTGGTCCTTTACTGGTTCTCCTCTGGTCCTTTACTGGTCCTTTACTGGTCCTTCACTGGTCCTTCACTGGTTCTCCTCTGGTCCTTCACTGGTCCTTCACCGGTCCTTTACTGGTCCTTTACTGGTCCTTCACTGGTTCTCTGGTGTCCCCAGCACCTCCAGTGGTGGACAGGAGCTCTGGAGCGTCTCCCACCATCAACGTTCCTCTGATCCTGGATCCTGGAGCACGTTCACCTCCACGCTCGTTCTGCTGCTCTGGCACTTGTTTATGTTCTGACGCACGATTTATATCTTGACGGCACACATCTGCGTATTTTGCTGATGTGTGGGTTTTTTTTCAGCGCGCGTGTGTGTGTGTGTGTGTGTGTGTGTGTGTGTGAGTGTGTGTGTGTGTGTGTTGTAACAGAAGCTATTGACTTGTTGTAAAGTCTCAGTCCTTGAGAGTATTTATGAGTTGGGAAGTGAAGCAGCACGGTGGCATTTTCTTGTTGCTGAAGCAGAACGTCTCTCTCTCCCCCTCCTCCCCCTCCCCCCCCCCCCTCCCTCTTTCTCTCCCCCCCCTCTCATATTTCTCAGTTCGTACCATTTCACCATTCTCAGCATCTGTCTCATAAATCCATCTGTAGGATTATTGATGATGAAAGTATTGACCCAGCAGTGAGTCTGGAGCCAATCAGGACCAGGACCGGGACCGGGACCAGGACCAGGACCAGGACCAGGACCAGGACCAGGACCAGGACCAGGACCAGGATCAGCACCAGCACCAGGATTAAAACCAGGACCAGGACAAGCACCAGCACCAGCACCAGGATTAAAACCAGGACCAGGACAAGCACCAGCACCAGGGCCAGAACCAGAACATGGACCAGAACCACCACCAGCACCAGAGCCAGAACCAGAACATGGACCAGAAGCACCACCAGCACCAGGACCAGGACCAGCACCAGAACCAAGACCAGGACTAGGACCAGAACCAGGACCAGGACCAGCACCAGAACCAGGACTAGGACGAGAACCAAAACCACCACCAGCACCAGCACCAGAACCAGAACATGGACCAGAACCACCATCAGCACCAGGACCAGGACCAGGACCAGGACCAGCACCAGAACCAAGACCAGGACTAGGACCAGAACCAGGACTAGGACAAGCACCAGCACCAGCACCAGCACCAGCACCAGAACCAGAACATGGACCATCACCAGAACCAAGACCAACACCAACACCAGGACCAGGACCCTGGTTTTCCACAATCAGAACCAGCTGTAGTCGTCTCCGTTCTGCTATGGACTCACTCGTCCTCTCGTCTCCTCGTCCTCGTCCTCGTCCTCGTCTCCATCAGAACCGGGCCAGCGAGGCCCGGGCGAGGGAGCAGCAGGTACCGCCGGCTCTGCGGGAAAACGCAAACGCCATAAAGAGAGGAATCGGAGGGAAGTCAGATGAATATAGATGTGCGCCACCTTCTGTCGCTCGCCCGCTCCTCCATTTGTCTCCATTAGCGTCGGCAGAAGACGAATTAAGCGCCGCATCTGTTGCAGGTTCCGTCTGGAGCCGCCGCCTCAGCGCACGAGGAGGGGGGGGGCTCATCACCGCAGCATCATCAGATGAGACCGTGATCACACGTGCGCGCTGCTGCCTCTTCAAACTAGTTCACTTCTGGGGGGGGGGCAGGTCCAGGGCCCGCCGGACAGGCGCCTCAACAACACCGGAGACACCTGCAGGGGTCCTCTCACTGGGCTTTGATCTGGCCCCGCCCACAGGGCCACGCCCCCCCCCCCACGGTCAGATGAACAAATACGTCTTTTAGAGGCCGAAGCAGAAGAAGGAGGTCTGAAGGTTCCTGTTGGGCTCCTGTTGGTTCTTAATGGGTTAGGGCTGGTTAGTGTTGGTTCTTGCTGGGTCCTTTAGGGTCCTTTTGGGTTCCTTTTTTTGTTATTTTGGGTTATTTGTGTTCCTCTGGGTTCCTTTTGGGTTTTTGTGTGTTCCTTTTGGGGTACGTTTGGGTTCTTTTTTGTTATTTTGGGCTGCTTTTGTTGTTATTTTGGGGTACTTTTGGGTTACTTTGGGGTTATTTTGGGTTCCTTTTGGGTTCTTGTTGGTTCCTTTTGGGTTACGTTGGGGTTATTTTGGTCTTATTTTGGGTTCTTTTGGGTTCTTTTGGGCTCCCTTTGGATTCTTTTGGGCTACCTTTGGGTTCTTTTTGGCTCCCTTTGGGTTCCTTTTTGGCTCCCTTTGGGTTCCTTTTTGGCTCCCTTTGGGTTCTTTTGGGCTCCCTTTGGGTTCCTCCAGCGTGTCACACGCATGTCTCTGGAGCCCTGGTATGCTTCCCAGCGGTCGCAGTTATTGGATTTACTAGTAAAAGACGGGCAGAACAGATGAGGGGGGATAAATCGGGAGCGTGGAGGCGGCCACAGTTACGGAGAACTTCTCCGGGCTCAGCCGGGATTCATAACGTTCCGCTGAATTACAGAAGAGTCCTGTTGCACTTTTATTACCTCCCTGCTTTACTGCCGCTGCGTCCCTGCAGGAACTCTGGGAAATACGACCGCGCTGCTCCGGCCGCGAGGCTCCGGCTGCTCCGATTCAATTTCACCTGCTTCCCTCCAGCAGCTGAGTTAATATAGATATAGGAGATGTAGATGAGTGCTCCCCCACCCGGAACTCAGACAACCTCCACTCAAGTCGAGGTTATCGATCGCCGCCTAGATCGGCTGATCGGCGCAGACGGGTCGGGTTCATCAGCGCGGCCCCCCCGGCCGCAGCGGCGAGGCCTCATTGGCCGCCCCTTATGCCCCGCCCCCTCCTCACAGGAAGTGACAGCAAGTGAGTCTTTGCTTTTCATTATGCCGACTATCGATCTGCGGGACCGAGACGGAGCGGCTCTCCAACGAGCAGCGACAGGCGGCATGAAGGCCTGTCCGTCCCCCCCCCACACCCTCCCCCCCCCCCCCCCCCCGCTCGCTCATTCCGGGGATGGAGAGGAAAAGCGACGCGCAGGAGGGATGGGAGGAAGAAAAATGTTGACTGGCCAAGAGAGGGAGTGATGGATGGACTCGGGACGCCACCAAAACCCCCCAGAAACGTTTATGAAGAAGAAAGGCTCGTCACTCCGCCCGAGTCGTGCTCAGACTCCTCTGGGTTTTTTTTGTCCTTTTTTTTTTCTTCCCGTCCGCTTTAAATGCGATTCATCATAATTTGGTTGGAGGTCTGAGACAGCGGATTTATCTGGACGGGGCTCGCCGGCGGACCGCCCTCACCTTCCGCGGCGTCAGGAGACGGAGCAGGGCCGGTCCGGTCCGGGAAGGCTGGAGCCGGACCCGGAGGGATTTTTTTTTTCTTCCAGATCTGGGTCAATAATCACCTTTACGGATGAAGGAGAGGAGGAGGAGGAGGAGGGCAGCTCCTCTGAGGGTTTCCAGGTCTCCTCAGATTGAATTTCTCTGGATGGTTCAGCTCATTAACATCGCTGAGGCCGAACGGAGCTACACCCGAACCTGGATCAACGCTCCCCGCTCCTTCCCGCTCCAGCTCGCCTTCCCCGTGCTCTTCATTTAAGGGGCGCCCTCCCCGTTTCCCTCCATCGCATCAGCCGCTGAGCGTCTTCCCGCGTCGCCCTCTTCCGAGGCCACGGTTCCTCCCAGGTCTGCGGCGTTCCCGAGTCCGGGAGCGCCTTACCTTAAAATAACTCCAGCGTTCCTCAGACTTTGCTGGACTCAGACCAGCGGCTTTGCGAGTTCCCGACTAAATCAAACAGACTTTATTCGTCTTGGACAGGAAATTCTTCTGTTGCAGCAACTTCCAAAGGCCCTAAATCCCAGAACTTTCTGATGCAATCACCAAGTTCTTGTCGTTTCCGTGGCGATGAGAGTCCATAAAGGAAAAAAATGTAAAGTCCGGATTAATTCCGTTCGCCCCTGGCTTCACTTTCCTGAGACAAAACTCGGTAAAGTGCCCTCTCAAGTGCCCTTATTCAGAAAGAAATCCTTCTCCCGTGGAATAAAGTGGCCTGTGGGAACCATTCCAGGCACCGGCATCATAATGGAGCATCCAGGGAGCCCGACTAATGGATAAAACAGGAAAATTCCACTTTAATAACAGCTTTTAAAATTAAATAACTGGCAGCTAAAACAGTGAAGGGAGACGCACGGTTGTTGGTTTAAAAACCGGCGTTCCAGCCTTCAGAAGTGAGATTTAGGAAATGAGTGTTATTCAGATTTGTGCTAATTCAAAAATATTCTTCATGGAAGCGCGCCGCAGCACTGATCCAACACTGAAGGATTATGGGAGCTGACACCGACTCTAAAAGCCAGATTTTGCTCATTAGAAGCTTTTCACTTCAGTCTGACTCTGTTTGCTTCCTCAACATGTTTAGTGAATCTGCACAGCGTGGTTTTTTTTTTTTTTTTTTTTAATTATTTCCTTTTAAATTCAAATGAGCCTCTTTTAGAGCGCGGCTCCGTCTCGTCTCGGAACTGGCTGGAAGGGCTCCAGGACCTACTTTCCTCACGGCGCTCCGGCCGGCGGGGACCCGCGATTCGCGGCTTCCAGGCGACGGAGGGAAGCGAGACAGAAGGACGGGGAGGGGGAAGGGAAGGGGCGACCTCTGACCCTGGAAACGCTCTTCCCGTAATCCTAATCCCAATCCCGGCCCCCTCTCTTCCTTCAGGTTTAGATCTGAACCCTCAAACGTTCCCTTCTTTCCTCTTCATAGTCACAGATTAAATTAATAAAGAAGAACCCACAAAGGCGATTAAAGGCTTAATCCCCGCTGGATTTGGGGGTCGTTAGCCGATGCTCACGTCCTCCAGAATCACCAGTTTAAACTCACGCCGTCGTCTAAACGACGCGTTTCATCCGGCCCCTTCCTTTCATTCAAAGCCGCCTTTCTTCCGGGTTTGATAACGACGAATCCGTTTTTCTGTTGGCCGGAGACTTATCTGAGCGGCGCTCCACTTCCTTTCAGCTGTTTTCCAATTTCGATTTCAATGAGAAGTGGAAATAAAGGCGAGTGAAGGGCGAACAGGGATCTTCAATGGAGGCGGAGGCGAGTAATTAAGGGACGCCAGCAGCCGCGGGTCCGGGCCCAGGGGATGGGTTCAGATCCCATCTGGCCGTGGGTTTAATCCCCCAACAGGACCGGGATCCTGAAGAACCCGGATCAGAGGGGGCGGGGCCTCCATCCGTCGGGGAGCCTCAGCAGCGCCCTTCCTTCGCTGTCGCATTGATCAGCGCCGGGGTGACACAAACTTGGCCGCCGACTTCCTTCAGCGTCCCATCATGCACCTGGCTCGCTTCCACCCTCCCTGCTCCGTTGTGTGTGTGTGTGTGTGTGTGTGTGTGTGTGTGTCATCTGCATCTCCTCCCAGATTCCCACAGCTGGGGTTTGTTTTTCCGGGTGTTGACCCCGGCGAATCCCTCCGCCGAGCCACGGGTGGACGCCGCGGCGGCCTCCTCCAGGCCCCGCCGCCGATGATTGCTGAGAGCTTCTCCTCTGACATTTGCACAAAAGCCGCCGGGCCGGGCCGCTCGCCTCGCTCCGTGATGGAGGACAAGGACTCTGGCGCCGGCGCGGCGGCTGAGAGCCCTACACGAGAATGTGCGAGGCCCGAGGATGAAATCTATCTGTCTGATGAGACAATGATTTGCAGGGCTCCATTGTGGCTGCAGAGAGGTGAATTTGCATGTAAATGCAGGAGGAAATGATCCTCCAGCTACAGCACGGCCCTCCATTACCTGCTCTCACTCACACACACTCACACACACTCACGCGCACAATACATTTACATTCTAGATTTCATTTCCACTCCAGGTGATGCTCACAGAGCAGAATCATAACGACGCCGCGGATGAAAAAGTAAGAAAAATGACTGTGCGTCGTGATTCCGACGCCGAGCCTTTTTTGACTCTTTTGGACTCAGATTGACTAAAACACTCTTGAATAACAAGAAGTGATTCAAAACCATCGACCCTGGATCACTGGGCCCTCCCCCTTACCTTTACCTGTGCAGTGATGTCATGTTTACACTGATAGTATTGGCTCTACCCCAGGGTAGGGTAGAGTAGGGTAGGGTAGAGTAGGGTAAAGTACACAAAGAGTAGAGTAGGGTAAGTACAGTAGGGTAAGGTAGGGTAGGGTAGAATAGGGTACGATAGGATAGGGTAGGGTAGGGTAGAGTAGAGTACACAAAGAGTAGAGTAGGGTAGGCGAGGGTAGACTACACTAAGATTAGAGTAGGATAGAGTAGGGTAGGGTAGAGGGTAGAGGGTTAGGTAAGTAGAGAAGGGAGGGTAGGGAAGGTAGGGTAGGGTACAATAGGGTAAGTAGGTAGGAGTAAGGTAGTAGGGTAGGGTACGGTAGAGTAGAGTAGGGTAGGGTAGGGTAGGGTACAATAGGGTACAGTAGAGTAGGGTAGGGTAGGGTAGATTAGGGTAGGGTACGGTAGAGTACACGTAGAGTAGGGTAGGGTAGGGTAGTAGGGTAGATACCATCAGTGTAAAGGCAGCATTAGTGTATTTGTTGCCTTCTGCTAGTCAGCACTGACATCAAAATCTGATTCCGTGGCTAGCAGACTGAGCTTTCTCGCGTGACTAACTTTACGTTGTCATGGCAACCATCAGGGTGCTCAGCTAGCCCATAGCTAGCCGCGTTGCTGTGGCAACGATTCCTGTTTTTGTTTCGTTGTTTTTGGCAGAACGGGGTGGGCTCTCGGACTCAGCGGTTGGCTGGTTTTAATCGCGGTGTGGCCGTTCTTGTTGTTGTTGTTGTTGTTTACGTGATTTCCTGAGCAGGTTTTCGCAGAGTCGTTTCCTTCGACAGCCTCTGGACAAGGAAACAGCTGACCTGAATATGGAAGGCGAGGAAGATGAGCGCGTCCCGCTGGCACGTAAATGGGAGCGATGAAGCGATGATGACCGTGACGGCTCTTCATATCGTAGATCCCTGCTGTGAATTCATAACCAGCAGAGAGCAAACGCTCGCCGTCACGAGGAATAAATGACATTTTTCCCCCTCTGAGCTGTCGAGAAGGTCGCCGAGTCCGACAGGCGTCTGTTAAAGCCTCCGTGTCAATGTTTAATTATAGCACAATTACACGCATCGAGTCAAACAGCTCCATCAAGGACCGCTCCGTCATAATCGATGTTTTCAAGTGCTCCCGCTCCGCAGCCGCCGCCGGGGTCATTGTGCCATCGGTGGAGAAGATGAAGGGAGGAAAGATGGCGGCGAGGAGGAGGGGAGAGACGTCAGGAAGCGGAGAGGACCCGCTGACGCGTCCCTAAACCGCCGCCTCAAAGTTGATAATTACCCCACATTAATTCACCTTAATGCCGGAATATTACAGCCCTAATCTCCCGCAAATACCCGCCTGTCACGGCGGCCACGCGATTACGCCAACGAGGGGACGGCGGGCGCGAGCGGGGGGAAGTCACCTGCCGCGGCGAGGATGAGGAGCCTCCAAATCCTCTGGGGAACGCCGCCATTCATCCGACGGCCGGTGACAACCGGGGAGGGAGCGGATTACCGGCGGTAACGTGGAATAAATGTATAAGCGCGTCACATGACGCCGGGGCGATAATCCCGCAGGAACGCCGTTGGGTTCCCGCTGGTCCTGGTTCCGCCGCGTCCTCGTCCACGTCTCGCCCGATCTGTCAGGATTAGGAACGGCCCCCCTGGACGGGAGCTTCCTGATCTGGGGGGGGCACTGGAGCTCCTCCCACCTGCTGATGGACGGCGCTGACGGGTGATCCGTCCAGCCGCCGCGTCATCAGCCCAGAAGAGCGGCGGCCGGACGCCTCCCATGGATTTTTTTTTCCCAGAGCGTCTTTGCACTTCAATCACCGAACCGCTTCATCAGGATTCATCAGCACGTGGCGGAGCGGCAGGTAATTACAGGAGCCGCTTCCACGCCTTGATTTCTCCAGGGGCGCCCACGGCGGCGGCGGCGGCGGCGGCGGTGGCGTCCGCCGGCTCTCGAGGCTCAAGCCTGCAATGATGCGGCGTAACTGCGGCGGCGGGTCCAGGGCGTCGGCCCGCTTCCACGACGCGCTTCCGACGTTCCCGTGTTCGGAATTCCGACACCTCCGCTCGTCGAAAACAAAAATAGAGACGTCTGCTTCCCTGGGCTGAAAAGTCTGAGCAAACAGACCCCTGATTGGGTCAGACTTAATAATTATCCTGCAGATTAATAATTGATCAGGTCTCAAGATTATTTTTAATGAGGGGGGATAGAGAGAGAGAGAGAGAGAGAGAGAGAGAGAGAGGGAGAGGGAGAGAGAGAGGGAGAGGGAGAGGGAGAGTGGAATGGGGTCAGGCTAATCTCTGGAGGGGTCATCACCGCTGCAAGTTTCGGAGAAAAAAGAAAAGCTCTGCTGACTCAGCGGGTCACGTGACCGAGGTGAGGTGGGGGGGTTGGTCCCCGAGCAGCTGACCAATCAGGCGCCAGAGGAAGCGCGAAGCCCGGCTGACTCGTTTGGTCCCGAGAAACGAGGGCCAGCGGGGCACCCTGGGTAATGAGAGCGCCTTAATTAGCCCCGCCCGCCCAGCACGGAGAGGGGGCGTCTTCAGCTTGGCCCCCCCCCCCCACCACCCCTCGCCCGCAGGCGTCGAACCCGGGCGCTGCCCGCGAGCGCAGGTGTGCGAAAGACGGCGTAACCGTTCCATTTGGATTCAGGTGCGGCAGTAATGAGGGCTCGGGGCGGCGTCGTCACGACAACGGGAACTTGGATTAGACTCGCCCCAACAGAGTTTCCCTCCGACTCAAGCAGCCACTCATGTTCCGTGACACTTCAGAGGGAAGAGCGCCCCCCCCCTCTCTGATGGAGGTGGGGGGGGGCGATGCCTCTCCTCCGCTAACTTATTCTGATGGCGTATCTTCTCCTCATCAGTCACGCGTGGCTGATAATCCTCTGCTACACTTCTGTGGGGGGGGGGGGCGAGGGGGGCGAGGGGGGGATCAGATGTGGAAGGATCGGAATTGCATTTCGGAGCGAAGGGAACCGGAGGAGCGGCGTGGGCGGGGGGGGTCATCAGAAATGTAAACGCCCGTCGGACCCTCGGGGGTGCGTGGGGCGGACGGGTTTCAGACGGGACCTCGCCCCCTCCCGCGCCGGCGCCCTCGCTTCCCGACGTCGACGACGCCAGCGCCGAGCCCGGAGACGTCACCGCGTTTATGTCGTATTCCTTCGGGATCGGGAATCTTCTCTCCTTCTCTTCCGTGTTTGATAATCCGACTGGGATTAGGCCTCTCTGAGGGACCCATGTAAACCCCCCCACCTGGAGGACCACAACAGGGTGCACTCTGGGTAATTCCCCCCACCTCGTGACTTCCCTCTATTAAAAATGTGAACCGGGAGCGCGGCTCATTTTCCCGACACTCAGGAGCTCCAATTAAGGCCCGCCCTGTCTCCGGGTGGCAGCAGGACAAATGGATTTGGGTACAGTTCACCAATTCAAAGATGATGAAATTGGTTATAATTGCGCCGCTCGATCCGACAACGGGAAGTAAAAGGAAAAAAAAAAAAACACAGGAACCTCCGCCATCCTCTCGGGCACAATAACCCCCCCCCCCTGCGCCCCCCCAACCCCCCAACCACCCCCCCCCCCCCCCCCGCCATCGACGGAGAACCGCAGCAGATTGTTTCCTAATGAGGCCTCGCACGAGCCGGACCGGACAGGTTGCCATGGCGACCGCGGGCGCGAGAATGGGGTCCCCGGGGCCGAGGACGGAGAGGGTCTGGGAGGGTCCAGGAGGGTCCGGGGGTCCTGGAGGGTCCAGGAGGGTCCGGGAGGGGGGTCCGGGAGGGGGTCCAGTGGGGTCCAGGAGGGTCCAGGGGGGTCCGGGAGGGTCCGGGAGGGGTCCAGTGGGGTCCAGGAGGGTCCAGGGGGGTCCGGGGGGTCCGGGAGGGTCCGGGAGGGTCCAGGGGGTCCGGGAGGGTCCGGGAGGGTCCAGGAGCGTCCGGGAGGGTCCAGGGGGTCCAGGGGGTCCGGGGGTCCAGGGGGTCTGGGAGGGTCCAGGAGCGTCCGGGAGGGTCCAGGAGGGGCCGGGAGGGTCCGGGAGGGTCCAGGGGGTCCGGGGGGTCCAGGAGGGTCCAGGAGGGTCCGGGAGGGTCCGGGGGGGTCCAGGGGGGTCCAGGAGGGTCCAGGAGGGTCCGGGAGGGGTCCAGGGGGTCCGGGAGGGTCCGGGAGGGTCCAGGGGGTCCGGGGGGTCCAGGAGGGTCCAGGAGGGTCCGGGAGGGTCCGGGGGGGGGGTCCAGGGGGGTCCAGGAGGGTCCAGGAGGGTCCAGGAGGGTCCGGGAGGGTCCAGGAGGGTCCAGGAGGGTCCGGGAGGGTCCAGTGGGGTCCAGGGGGGTCCACAGGGGGCCAGGAGGGTCCAGGGGGGTCCAGGGGGGGTTGGGGTTGGGGTTGGGGTTGGGGTTGGGCGGAGGCTCTGGTCCGTTTCCCGCTCCCTGACATCAGAAGAGGCACTAAAGGCGGTTTACGGCTCCGACTCCTTTATTGTGCTCTGCTGTTTTTAGATAATTGCTGCAATCTTCAGATGAGGTGTGTGTTAACGACATCGATCCCCACCTGCAGTAATAAGATGCTTTTCCCAGAAATTGAACAGCACCGCGGCTTCGCCCACGTAATCAATAATTCCTTTGTTAATAACTTGTTGCCCTCGTGAACGGGCTCCGGCTGCAGCCCCTCGTTATCCCCCCCCATCAGCTCGTAACAAACAGGCGCTCGCCTCTGGGTTCAATAAAGAATAAAAAAAAAAAGTAAACCGGCGGAGGCGGGAAAAAAGAAAAAAGAAGCTGGTTCCACCAAAGTCTGACAGAATCACAATTTACATCTGAAATACGCCTCAGATTGGGGGGGGGCAATCAGGACCCACATCATGTCCCACAGTCGCAGAAAGAGGCTGTTGAGGGGGAGGAAAGGAAATGGAACCAATCAACAGCCAGCAAAGCCCCCCCCCCCTAAAAAATAAAATTGTGTATATTTCCTCCCTCGTCTCCTCCACCTGAGAAGCGAAAGCCTCGTCCAGGATCTGCTCCACGTTTATGGAACAAACGGGGGGGCGCTGCATAATCAGCACCAACATGCGCGTGAAGCAAGCGTGTGTGGGCGTGCACTGTGTGTGTGTGTGTGTGTGTGTGTGTGTGTGTGTCTGAGGGTTCACACTTGGTGTGAAGGTTTGTGTTGTGTTTAGGTTCAGTTCAGAGTCAGGGTTAGCGCTGTGGCGAGATAGTGGGGATGGATCGTGTCTGAAAGTCCTCACAAAGATAGAAATACCTGTGTGTGTGTGTGTGTGTGTGTGTGTGTGTGTGTGTGTGTGTGTGTGTGTGTGTGCCTTTTGCTCTTTGAGGTCCATCTCAGCTCAGATGTCCCCACTTGTCATACTTGTGTGTTCTGGTCCTCACTATGCACCTAAACACACACACACACACACACACACACACACACACACACACACAGTCCTCTGTGACCCCCCCCCCCACAAACTCTCTTGTTTCCTATTAGTTTTAATTGACTTCTTCTCCCTTCATGTGTCACCCCCCCCCCCCAACCCCCCCCGCCTGACAAACGGCTGTCTGGACGTCACCGCGGCGACGCCTCCGGTTCCGGGAATTTCGGCCGAGGTGGTCGGAAGGTGACTCTAAGTGAACGCCGTTTGTCCGGGGGGGTGGCTGACAGGACGCCTGACCCCCCCCCCGGGCTGTGGACGTGGACATGACAGCACGTCGGCTCGCCCGCTCCGCCTGTCACGTCTGTCACGCCGGGCGATGCAGGAAGTCGTGTTATTTTTGGAAGTTGAAAGGACGTCCTGTCCCCCCCCCCCCCCCCCTCCCCCCTCACCGCCCCCCCCTTCGGAAGGCGGTCGTTAATCCCGCAGATTGATCCGGGGCGAGCGCCACCACCGGCGTTGATGAGGTCGTCGTCACGGGGCGACTCAACCTTCATCCATCTCGGGGGGGTGAACCCACCGGGGGGGGGGAGGGAAGGGGGGAGGAAGGGGGTGGAGGGCTTCCTGTTTGCGTTTGGGCGCCGCCGCCAACCAACAGCTGGACTGATGTTCACTTCCTGGTTCCTGCCTGGGGGGGGGAAACTCCGGTTCCCAGCTCAGGCTCTGTCCGACCCCCCCTTCCCCCCGTCCTCCCCCCCCTCCCCCGATCCCGCCTCCCTCCATTTGTTTTCATTTGTGACAAACGTTCCCAGCACTCGAGGCAGGAGGAGCCATGGGGGGGGGTTGGGGGGGCGGTTGGGGGGCTCCGTTCTTTATTGCGCGTAATGAGGTTTTAATGACGCCGCCGCCGAGGTTGGAGGGGAGCGGAATTAAGTGCACACCTGAGGTGTTCGGAGCGCCGGCTTACATAATGTATGGCTGTTAATGAGGGAACGTCACGGAGCCGGGCCGCTCCACTTCGCCGTCGTCTTCATCGAGGAGTGTGTGTGTGTGTGTGTGTGTGGGGGGGGGGGTCCTTGTCCAATCAAGGCTCGGAAAGATAACATTCCACCTTGTCTGATTATTGTGGGTTTGATGGTTCCAGTGACCCAACTGGGATGTGGACCAGCGGGATTCCCGAGTTCGTCAGCATCGACGTTCCCACATTCCTTTCGTGATGAAAACCTCGACGTGAAGGTGCGGACCGGAGCGGATCCACCGTGACTGACGGGTGTGAACGGCTCGTTTTACTTTGATCTCTTTGTCGTCGGTGCGTCTTCCCGGGATCCAAAGTCTTCCCAGGTCTCCGGACCATACCGACATTCTCAGGAGCGACTCCGGAGATCCGCGGGAGCGCCACACTCGCCCGCTTGACTCACTCGTTAGTATTCAAGTCACCTGAGTTACGGTGCAGAACCAAATAAAAGTGAGGGGAAAAACAAAAGTCCAGGTCCACGGATAATCCTCGCCCCTCCACCGCTTCAAAGCCTCAAAGCCTCAAAGCTTGAAAGCCTCAAAGCCCGATGTCGGAACGCCGCTTCCCGGAACACGTGAGGCTCGCCTCGGCAAGGACGGACTAATAAAGCGGGACCAAAACGAGGGAATCATTTCTGAACGTGTCACATCAAAGCGCCGACATCAAAGACTCATTAGCCCGATTCCAGGTGGGAAACACAAAGATCAACATCCGGACCGCTGGAAGCTCGACGCGGGACGTCTCCCGTCGTCCCCATTCCCGGATCACCTCGAGATCCGGAAACTCTGAACATCTGAAGGAACAGGAAGTCAGACGACCTCCCGTTGACCTCCGGCTGAACGGACGGACTCGCTCCGCGCTTTTAGACGAAACTCGCAGCTTCCGACGTCCGACGTCCCCGCTAACAACGTCCCGGCTGTTTCCGTGGCAACACGCTCTTCCGAGCGGAATCCGATTGGCTGGGGTTCACCGGCGCTCCACGCTGTTGTTGTTGTTGTTACTCGGTCGTAACAAAGGTTGTTTTGCATCGTCGGGGAGAGTTTTTCTTTTTTCAAAAAGTTTCGTATTGATCGGAGCGCGTCGGCCCTCGCGGATCAGAACCGGAATGTAAATTCCCGTCTTGTTTGCATCGTCCGTGTTTTGGAAGGACGTCTTCAGAATCTGGCGGTGATTGATGATGAAACGTGGAACGGATAAATCCGTCACTGTTATCATTAACGGCACGTCGGCTCGACTTTCAACGTGACGCAGCGCGGCCCGCCAAGGAGAAATGCTAATCGCGCTAATTACGAAACACGGGCGGCGGCGGTGGTGGCGGTCGGGCGGTCGGACGGACGGACGGATGTGCGCGGCGGCTGCGTTTCGCCAGCAGTGATTACATGTTAGCGTTTTACCGAGGGTGAGTCCATTAGACGAGAACTCTTTGAAGCTCCGTGGCCGCGTGCCCAAGTCGCTTCCATAAAAGCCATTAGCGCGCGCGTTACGGGGACGCACGTGGAATCAGGCGCCGCTTTCTCTCGTTGACCCTGAACGCAGCACGAGAGCAGCTCCGCCGTAATTACACCCCAACCTTTCAAGGAGCGCAGCCTACAGCGGCCATTTGATAAACCCCGAGTGAGTCTGTGTGTGT
Organism: Lagocephalus sceleratus; assembly: GCA_911728415.1. Lineage (NCBI taxonomy): Eukaryota > Metazoa > Chordata > Actinopteri > Tetraodontiformes > Tetraodontidae > Lagocephalus > Lagocephalus sceleratus. The sequence continues at coordinate 10,457,955 of CAJVRN010000211.1, forward strand.
GTGTGAGTGTGTAGTGTGTGTGTGTGTGTGTGTGAGTGTGTGTCTGTGTGCGATAGCAGCCGAGCACACCGCCAAGGCTGAGTGACGGCGTAACGTTCGTCTGGACAATACCGATAATGTAGAACCTTCATGTAAAAATCTACCGTCACGTGAAAGACGTGTGTCGTTAAGGTTAAAAACTGGAGGGTTTATTTAAGACCGTCCATCACGTGACCAACCAGGTGCCTGATCAAGCCTAGTTAAAATGGCTTTGATGTCTTTGTTTTCCATGTTGAAAGGGCTTTGATGTCTTTGTTTTCCATGTTAAAGGGGCTTTGATGTCTTTGTTTTCCTTGTTAAAAGGGCTTTGATGTCATTGTTTTCCTCATTAAAATGGCTTTGATGTCTTTATTTTCCTCGCGGTGCATGCGATCATCAGCTGGCGGCGTCGTCCTCCAGACTTATGAGGGGACGCCGCCGTGTCACGGCCGCCGATGCCACGGCCTCGGCGCAGCCGGCGGGCCCCCGCGACCGGCGGCGGCGCTGATTGAAGCCCCGCCCCTGCTCCCCTCGACCTCGGCGAGGGTCGCGAGCCGCCGTGTGCTGTCTCGGCATCCCGGAGCCCGACTGACAGCCGTCTGATTGGTGTGTCATTGAGACTCCGCCTTTATTTGACTGTCCATCAAAGCTGAAGGGTCCCTGTCTTGTTGGTTAACCCCCCCCACAACCCCCCCCAACAGGGACCCCAACTGCAAGGTCGCCTGGCGAGCAGCGCCGCGGCGACCTTGGCAGGATGGGGTATAATATGAATACAATCATGCTGAGTGGCGAAATAACGGCGCCGTAAATCCAATAAACAGCCGCGCGGAACCGGCGGCGCCTTCCTTTCATGACATCTTTTTCTGACAGGACGGAGTAATACAGCGTTCCCGGGAGAGTCCCGGGAAACAGTCGTTCCCTCTCGCAGCGAACGTCAAGTCAGCCACGCGTGGAAATACGAGAACAGGGAGGGGGGTGGTTAAGGGGGGTGGGGGGGGGGCTCTGCACCTGTCTGAGGGGGCGATGAAGAGCCCCCACCGACTCCCACTTACCTCCGAAGGAAGTCGGGAATGAACGTGACTGGGTTTGTATCGGGAGTTCTTGGACGCGTCCTCGGAAGTACGAACTTCAAGGTTTGAACCCGACGACCTTGACCTTCATGGTCTACGGTGGCCCCAGAGGCCAACCCCCCCCATGACCCCCCCCTCAAGAAAACGTTCACGTTCAAACCCGTTACCGCGGTAACAGAAATCTTCGGTATGTCGCCCCCTGGTGGCCGACGTCAGCTGCAATTGAGCGAAGAACGGGGATGAGGGCGGGGGGATCGTGACACCGAGGTCCCGACTCTCTCGTGAACCTCTCAGCCGCTCGTCTCCATGGCGATTACGTTTACAGTCGAAGGGTCGCTTCGCCCGATTTGTCCGGCGCTTCGCCGGCGAGACTTCCCGAACGGATAAACCCCCAAGGTATTGTCTTCAGAGCGAATCCCAAGTTTGGCTGACCTCGCCCGTCAGTTCGTCTTCTCCCGGAACGACCTTGGGGGAGGAGGGGGAGGGGGCGGGGCTTAAGGAGGGAGGCGTTCCCAGCCCCGCCTCCTGGCTCATAAAAACCAGCAGTTCTGGAGGCTCGCCGTTATCGCGGCGCTGCGTTAATCCTCGTGTTTCCTCCCGCTCCTCGCCGCCCTCCGGTGGGGGGTGAAGGGGGGAGGGGCCTCCGCAGCGTCCGGGCTTGTCGGAGTAGATCCTTGTCAAATTACTGATGTCCTGCATCGGGATAATTGCTTGCCAAAGCCGCTCCGCTGATGCAAATTTAAGGGGTCGCCGTGATGGAGATAACGCCAAATTGGTTTGGAGATTCCGAGATGTCTACTCAGCACGGAGAGACGGATAGACGGACCTCTAAACGGGAAAACGGAGATGAAATGGGGCCCCGCGCGGGGAATGCTGATGCGGCGTTACTCGTCATTCCAGACGGATCCCTCCTCGCAGAACAAATAATTGCATCTGGAAGTGCGACATAACGGAGCGCCGTCACGCCCCCCCGCCGCCGCCCCCCCGCTCCCATAACATCCGATCGCTCCGGCTAAGTAGCCATTAATCGCGGCGGGCTGATGGCTGGAGTCCAGCTCCGCTGCGGCGTGCCCCGACTCCCAACCAGGCGGGGAACGCCGCCCCCGGCCCGGGCTGAGGAACGCTGATTCCGGCTGACAGGGGAGGCCGTAGAGGGGGGTCGGGGGCCGGAGCCCCGCCCCCCCCGGGGATGGAATCACGGGTAATTTGACCAGGATTAAACTCTGGGGGGGGGTTGGGGCTCTTGGGAAGACGTGGAAGGGGTGGGGGGGGGTTAGTAGACAATTATAAGACTGGTGATTAACTGGGAAAGGTGGTGGGCCCACTGGGGGGGTCAGCTGACGATACTATGGTGCGGCGAGGGGGAGGGGCTTTAGCATTCCGGTGCTGGCTTTGATGTCATCAAGATAAAAGCCGAGTCGCGGCGCTCCTTTATCTGGCCGTCTGCCCTTCCCTCTCACCGACGGGACGGGCGCTGATGGATGGCGGCGTCGAGGGTCCGGGGAGAAAGGTCGCCGGTCCCGTGGCGAATCCCGAGATCTCCCCTTTAATTGGAGCAAACGTTTATTAAGAGGCGCGGATCCTCATTATCCCGGGCTTTGTCCCGTAAATGAGAGCGGGGAGCAGGTCGGCGGCCTCGCTCCAAGCCCCACACGCCGCCGCTCTCCGAGCTGATGAGCTCCGGGTGCGCGAGCGTGCCAGCGCTCCGGAGGCTAATGGAATATTTTGTCATCTGGAGTCGTCCCCCGGTCTTCCCGTCACACTCCCTCTCTTTTTGTCACTTCCCTTCCCTTCATGCCGGAGCGCCCGCCGCCTCGGCCAAGGGACTCGACAAGCCCGGAAAAAACAATTAAAATCCAACCAAATGATGAAACACTCGCGGCAAAGCGTCCTTGAAGGGCTGCCGGGGCCCGCTTCCGAACGCAGCCAGGAGAACGGCAAGGAAGAGCGGCGGCGTTCCGAGGAACGCTAAGCCGTCGCTTGCAGCTTAAGGGCCTCTTAAATTGGAAAAGGCGGCGGTCTACAGAGACGCACCTGTCAAACAAACGCCGCACACCTCGGAATCTCGCCCGATCCCTGTTAGAGGAGTTAGCGGGGGCCGGTTCAGGAACGGGCGGGAATGGGTGGCCAAAGCGCGCTAATTAGACGCTCTTGATGAAGCTGTTGTTGACACGTTTCTGTCATTTTCCGGACTCTGGAGTTATTCCGCTCACGTCAACTCTGTAGCTCGGAAAAAAGGAAGAAAAAAAAAAATCGATAAAGCGCATTTTTAAAAATGCATGACTCTTTCCTTTAAAACTTTCCCTGAAAATCAGGAATTCTTTTAGAGGGACGTCTGAAAGTTCGGCATCAGCACGGAGGGGGAGGGGCTCTCCACGCTCCAGAAACATTCCAGAACATCCAGGGAATGCCTGCAGCTTCCTGGTGTCGAGGCCTGCTCCTCACACGCGTTAGAAGCCACTCCCACCTGGAGTGAAAGCAGAATTCCCATCACCTTTCCTTGAGATCCCCCCGCGCCTTTCCCCCTCCGAGCCGGAGCGCCATCCCTCCTCTGGCCGTCAGGCTGTCAGCCCCTCCGGCCCCTCCTCCATCCGGGATTGATCGGTCCAGTCCCCCGACGCTCCCTGTTAGTATTGATTATCCAATCACGCCGAGACAGTGAGAACCTTTTCCGTTTCCCTTCAGTTATTCCGTGTTGTGAAGGTTCATCACAGCCCCGGAGTTCATGAAGCAGCGGAGGAAGCGGGAAACAATCAGCTCAGTTACGCTCCCAAGGAGGTCGGGAATGAGAAGCACGTCCTGGTCGGACTGCCCAGTCAGTCCGGAATCTTCTGTCAAACACGGATCAGGATCAAAGACAGGGACGGGGAACAATCCAACAAAATCAAAGGAAATCGACGGAAACCTTGAAAGGGACGTTGGAAGTTTGAGCTGGGAATGACGTCAGCGTTCCAGTTGGGAAGTGGGAAAAAAGAGCTTCCGAAGGAGTCCGGAGTCAAGAGAGAGAAGCCAAGTGAACGCCGACAGAAGCTCCGAGCATTAAAGTCGGTTCCAACATCCGCGGCCTGAGCGTTCCCGGCGGCGGGCCCTCGGTGGGCGGAGCCAGGCGGGAGCAGCAGCGGCGGTGGGCGGGGCTCCTCTGATGCTTCGCCACCGTCGATGGCGCCGCCTCAAACGTGTTTGTGCTCCACTTTCGCCTGACAAACCGTCCTGCGCTCACCGGGGCCCCCGAACGCATCGCCGCCGCCGCCGCCGCCGCTGCCGCCGCCTCCTCACAACAGAGCGGCTTTCATGTGGAGCCCCGGGGGGGGGGCCGGGCGCCGTCTCAGTTTTAATTGGCGCCTCCTAATTGGCCCGTTCGGTGGCGTCCTGATGATGCTGTCAGCGACTAATTAGCGGTGATTGCATCTGTCAGGAAACGGCGTTCGGGGGCAATTAGGAACGACGCGCGGTTTAGTTCTCCGCCAACCTCGCTGACCCAGTTGGAGGAGGTGGTTGGAGGAGCTTTGAAGTCACATCTGGAGCGGCCCTTCCTTTGATCCTGGCCTTTGATGTTTATTTCCCGATCGCCTCCGCCGCCACCGCCGACCCCGTTTCATGGCGCGGGCAGGCCGGGATCCCGACACGAGGCGGGCGAGCGTCGAGGGTTTGGGGCGAAAGCGGCTCGTCCTGGCGCCCGCCAGTCACATGATCCCCCCTTGTGGAAAACGCCGCGTCCTCCACGCCACCTCCGCCCGCCCGCTCGCTTTTGTTTGTTTGTCTGCTAATTACGGACATTTTTGACACCTGAGTCGACGCTGCAGCGCCGCGATACGTACAGCTGCACACCGATAATCTCCACACACACACACACACACACACACACACACACACACACACACACACACACACACACACACACACACACACACACACACACACACACACACACACACACACACACACACACACACCCTTGTGTGCAATTACGTGTTTGTTTACCTCGCTCTGCTCACGAGCCGTTTTTGAGCTGGCAGGTAAACAAAACGCTTTTTATCTCCCACTGTCTCTCACACACACACACACACACACACACACACACACACACACACTCACACACTCACACTCAAACTGACACACACACACACTCACACACACAGAGTGAAAGGTCATGTGACGGGACTGTGACCCCCCGTGACCTGACCGCCGCGTTCGCCTACTTCCTGTCAGGAAGCTTCCCTCCGGAGCTCCGTCAGGACTTCCCCGGAGCCGAAGTGTCAAGACCGGGAAAGAAAAGCCTCCGTGACAGGCTCCGCCCCCCTCCTGAGGGGAGGGGGCGGAGCTTCCCCGACGGAGAAGAGAGCGATTTGTCAGCGAGGTGGAGTGACCCCGAGGTCAGAGAGTCTCCAGACGGGAGGGAACGCTGCTGATCCTGGAGATTCCGGAGATCCCGACCGAGACCTCAGACTTCTCCAGAAACAACTCCGACAAACGCCCTCGCCGGAAACGCGAAAACGTCGGAATTCCGGCTCGCTCGCCTTCACTCCTGGCGGTAGATCAAAGCGGGAACCGGCAGCGGTCGTCACGGTAACGGCGGGGGTGCGCCGAGGACACGGAGATCAGCGACGGCGGAGGCGTGGCGCCGCTCTGCCGGCGATAACCCGCAGGTCGCCGCAGGAAGCTGCTCCCGGAATAAAAAAAGAGCGATACGGAGGAAGGAACAAAACCCGACCTGGGGGGTCGGGGGGTGAGGGGGGGGGGGGGGGGGGGGTGAGGGAGATACATTTATATTAGGTGATTAAGGGAGAAGATGGAGCGATGCTGGGAGGAGCGGAGCGGCGGTCCGGCGCTCACTAATTGACCCCAGTTAGGATCGGCACGGCCTTTCCCGGCTCACAAAGACGGCCTAATTGCTCCAGCTGATTGGGTCCTGATAGAATTACGGCTGTCAGGGAACGTCGTTAAGCTCACATTCGTCTTCCGACTCCGGGACGAGCGCAGCCGCCTTCATCGTTGGGAGAGTGGCCCTAACAAGCTCCTGTCAGGGAGGGAAATCCTGGATAAGCTCAGAGGGAGACGGATCCTGTTGTTCCCCGGAACAGCTGTCAATACTGGTGAGGAGGAAGAACACTGTCTCCATGAAGGTGGAGGAGGAGGAGGAGGAGGAGGGGGAGAGGAGGAGGAGGAGGAGGAGGGAGAAGAGGAGGAGGAAGAGGGAGAGGAGGAAGGAGAAGAGGAGGAAGAGGAGGAGGAGGAGGAGGAGGAGGAAGAGGAAGAGGAGGAGGGGGGAGGAGGAAGAGGAGGAAGAGGAGGAGGGGGGAGGAGGAAGAGGAGGAAGAGGAGGAAGAGGAGGAGGAGGAAGAGGAGGGAGAAGAGGAGGAGGAAGAGGAGGAAGAGGGAGAGGGGGAGGAGGAAGAGGAGGAAGAGGGAGAGGGGGAGGAGGAGGAGGAGGAGGGAGAGGAGGAGGAGGAGGAGGAGGGAGAGGAGGAGGGAGAAGAGGAGGAGGAAGAGGAGGAAGAGGAAGAGGAGGAGGAGGAAGAGGGAGAGGAGGAGGAAGAGGAGGGAGAGGAGGAGGAGGAAGAGGAAGAGGAGGAGGAGGAAGAGGGAGAGGAGGAAGGAGAAGAGGAGGAAGAGGAAGAGGAGGAGGGGGAGGAAGAGGAGGAGGGGGGAGGAGGAAGAGGAGGAAGAGGAGGAGGAGGAAGAGGAGGGAGAAGAGGAGGAGGAAGAGGAGGAAGAGGGAGAGGGGGAGGAGGAAGAGGAGGAAGAGGGAGAGGGGGAGGAGGAGGAGGAGGAGGGAGAGGAGGAGGGAGAAGAGGAGGAGGAAGAGGAGGAAGAGGAAGAGGAGGAGGAGGAAGAGGGAGAGGAGGAGGGAGAAGAGGAGGATGAAGAGGAGGAAGAGGAGGGAGAGGAGGAGGAGGAGGAGGAGGAGGAAGAGGAAGAGGAGAGGGGGGAGGAGGGAGAAGAGGAGGAGGAAGAGGAGGAAGAGGAGGAAGAGGGAGAGGAGGAAGAGGAGGAAGAGGGAGAGGGGGAGGAGGAGGAGGAGGGAGAGGGGGAGGAGGAGGAGGAGGAAGAGGGAGAGGGGGAGGAGGAGGAGGAGGAGGAGGAGGAGGAGGAGGAGAGAGGAGGAGGAGGATGGAGAGGAAGAGGAGGAGGATGAGGAGGAGAGGAGGAGGAGGAAGAGGAAGAGGAGGGTGGATGAAGGTGGAGGTGTTCCAGAGGACCTGCTCCGGGTCAGCCCGTCCCTCCCCCTCCGGTTCTCCCGGTCCCGGTGGACCCAAACACCTGCTCTGAACCGCAGGACCGCTCCCTCACGTTCCCGTGCGGTCTGTTTTCCGGCGCTCCGGCTGATCCGGCCCCCTCAACGAGCCGCTCCGTTGTCAACACATTAGTCCACAAGTGTCGGCGCCGCCACATTAACGCCCTCCAGCCGTCCATTAGCACGTCGCTCGCTCGCGCTCGAGAGCCGGAGGTGGGAGCTGAAAGCCAACACGGATAATACGGATGCGCGGGATTTAACCCCTGACCTCTGTTAGCAGCGCCCACGCCACCGCCGGGAAGCAAACGAGTCGGGAAGCGGACCGCTAATGAAGGCTAATATTAGCATAACCTAACGGAGGCCGAGCGCCCGTGGGAGGGATGATCCGCGGATTCCGCGGATCTCCGAGCCTTCGGAGGCGGGAGGGGGAACGCGGAGGGTGCACGCGCTCCGGAACGCCGCCCCCGTCTCAAAACACCCCGGCGGGAACGTCGGGACAACAGCGCTCGCATATCCGTCAGCGTTCCTTAAACCCGGAGCGAGGAAAGCGTTCCCGGTTTAAGGAACGCTGACGTTGCTCCCGGCGGTTAATCGCACAGAAATCCTCGGAGTTCTGGGCCACGAGGCCGCGACCGTTAATATTGGATGAGGGCTTAAGTAAAGATTGTTGTTCTTTTTCCCATCAATCATTCATCTCCTCTGTTCGTGTGATGAAGAGCGTCTGGGGAGGAGGGTGTGGGAGAGAGGCCTTCCCAGGAAACCTGCGTTTTGGGAAGGAACGTCGCAGAAATGGAAAAGTTGAGTTTCCTTCAGAGACGTGTTGTTGAAGTTCCCGCAACTTCGCTGACACGAGCAGGAAGTTCAGCGGTTAGGAAGAACGTGAGGAAGAATGGAAAAACGGAGGAGGAACGTGAGGAAGAACGGAAGAACATGAGGAAGAACGGAAGAACGTGAGGAAGAATGGAAGAACGGAGGAGGAACGTGAGGAAGAACGGAAGAACGTGAGGAAGAATGGAAGAACGGAGGAGGAACGTGAGGAAGAACGGAAGAACATGAGGAAGAACGGAAGAACGTGAGGAAGAATGGAAGAACGGAGAAGGAACGTGAGGAAGAACGGAAGAACGTGAGGAAGAATGGAAGAACGGAGGAGGAACGTGAGGAAGAATGGAAGAGCGGAGGAGGAACATGAGGAAGAACGGAAGAACGTGAGGAAGAACAGAGGAATGGAGGAGAAACGTGAGGAAGAACGGAAGAACGGAGGAGGAACGTGAGGAAGAACGGAAGAACGTGAGGAAGAATGGAAGAGCGGAGGAGGAACGTGAGGAAGAACGGAGGAGGATCATGAGGAAGAACGGAAGAACGTGAGGAAGAACAGAGGAATGGAGGAGGAACGTGAGGAAGAACGGAGGAACGTGAGGAAGAACAGAAGAACGTGAGGAAGAATGGAGGAATGGAGGAGGAACGTGAGGAAGAACAGAAGAATGGAGGAGGAACGTGAGGAAGAACGGAGGAACGGAGGAGGAACGGGAGGAAGAACGTGAGGAATATCCTGATCCAGACTGGTGAAGGTGTTAAATGAACAACAGGTCCAGACTGAAGTTTGAGATTAAAAGAACATAAAACTGGTTTCTGATGTTTCCCATCGGAGGACGCGGACGGAGCCGAGGACAATTCCCAGTCCTCCCAGTTGGAGACGTCCGCTGTGCGTGCAGCGCCCCCTGTGGACGCTCCGGCCAGGACACCAGTTTGATCCCAGTCTGATCCCTCGGGAAGAAAACCGGTTCTATTCATCTTCTGGAGGAGAAGTGTCTGGAGGAGCACACACACACACACACACACACACACACACACACACACACACACACACACACACACACACACACACTCACACTCACACACACACACACACACACACACACACACACACACACACACACACACACACACTCACACACACACACTCACACTCACACACACTCAATAAGTCAAACTGAGGCTGAGGCAGCAGCGCATGAATACCAAATGCATCTTAATTGATTACCTAATTTATGCGATAACCAGTATTTTTAAATAACGGTAATTTATCGCCCAAATGTTTACAGACTCGCTGATTCACGGCGCCGCGGCGCTCCGCGGGTCACGTGGTTTATAACCCCGACGGCGGCGTGATCACAGCCCGCCTTCATCAGCGGCGGCGAGAGCCGCTGGGAGTCGCGACAGACGCACAAACGCAACAACGAGCGCTTTCCACCGCGGAAAAAGGCTCCGGAATAAAAACGCTGATCCGCACAATCAGGCGTGAGGAGAGCCGAGACGTTCCCGAGACGTTCCCGACGGAGACAATCGCTGGAACGCAGCCGGCTTTGTTCCGCTCTCTCGTTTTTCCGGGGCGATTCCTCGGATCTTCGGAGGTTCCTCAGGGCTCCGTACCCGGCCCACTCGCGTTTTCGATATTCCCAGATTCCCTGTGAAACCTCTTTCCCGACTCAACGGCTAAACTCCAACGGCAGCAGGCTGCTCCTACGCTGAGAGCGGCTAGCGCTAGCGCGGGTTTCTCGCTCCTTTGATGTTCTTTGATGTCTTCGCAGCAAAGCTCTGGTGGGTAATTAAACGCTTCTTTCAACAGTAACGTTTTTGTTTACGTCAAAAAACGGAGCGCAAACGCCGCGAACGCGCGACTCTTGTACGACATTAAACGGCTGACGTCGCCGCTGAGCTCTGGCCCCGCCCACCAGCCCCAGGGCGCCACACTCGATTTAAACCCCCCCCGCCGCGATCCCGCTCGGCATCAGCCGGGATTCCGACGGCGGGAATCTGTTTACTCCGCCGGGGAGGGCGAGAAAACAACATCGGAATTTTAACGAAAGAATAAACGGAGGAAGCGTCGGCGTTTGACTGGACAACCTCGGATCAGCCCGGGACGCCGCCTCCCTCTTTGAAGTCGGGGGGGCACTTCGGCGATGAACGCTGACGGAACATGAAAGCTCCTCCGGGCGGTTTACGGTCTTCCTTGTTTTCGTCTTTCCGGGGAACGACTTGATTCCCTTTGATCTCCGCTCGCCTTTGGACGGATCAAAGCTTTCAAACCGCCTCTCCCCCGTCCGTTCCGGCCCCGTCAGTCGAAACATCGACGGCGTCCGTCCTTCCCCGGGAACCGCCAGCCTCGGTCTTCTACCTCGATTCTCTCCGTCACCCCGGCGGCCCGTTAGCTCGTTAGCCCGTTAGCTCGTCAGCTCTCTTCTGCTTCCGCTAATTTAATTCCCGGTTTAATTCCCAGATCCGGAGGCAGCGTTCCGCTCTTGGCCGGCTCGGCCGTGTGATTAGCGCGCTCTTGGATCCGCCGACGGTCCTCGTTCGTTAACGGGCTGGCGGCGACTTCAGACCTGGCCCCCGCCCCCCCTCAAAGTGGCGCCATGTGGCGGCGGAGCAAGCCGTGCCATCTCTGTACTTCTTGATGGCGGCGGGGGGGCCGGCGGCGCCAGCTGACTCCAGACCGGCTTCGGGGGGGGGGGGGAGGGGGAGGAGGGGGGGCGTTTGGAGCGCTTCCCTGGATCAGGAGACGCAGGCCGGAACCGATAACCTTCCACATTAACCCCGCCCCCTCTTCGGGGTCACACCCCCAACGAGCTCACTCTGGCTCCATCCTTCATCCATCATCATCCATCCATCATCCATCATCCATCCATCCATCATCCATCCTTCATCCATCATCATCCATCATCATCCATCCTTCATCCTCCATCCATCATCCATCCATCATCCATCAATCAATCATCTATCCATCTCCCATCCATCATCTCTCATCCATCCAACTGTCTCTCGCTCATCTCTCATCCATCAATCCCTCTCTCATCCTTCCATCATCCATCCATCTCTCATCCATCCCTCATCCATCCATCCATCCCCTCTCTCATCCCTTGACCATCCACCCCTCTCTCATCCACCCTTCCATCCATCCCTCATCCATCCATCCATCCCTCATCCATCCTTCCATCCATCCCTCGTCCATCCATCCCTCATCCATCCATCCCTGCTGAAGGGAGCAGGTGATTCAATCTCTGAGCGTTCCCAGATTCAGGGAAGCTCCACCTCTCTCATCTTTCAGGATTAACAAAATGTCACCGTGTGTTGGATAAACTCACCCGGGGGGGTTGTGTGTGTGTGTGTGTGTGTGTGTGTGTGTGTGTGTGTGTGTGTGTGTGTGTGTGTGTGTGTGTGTGTGTGTGCGTGTCGGGGGGGGTAAAGAGCAGCCTGGTTATTACTTCCCAGAGTTCCCGGTGGTCGTCGTCTCATTTTCCTCTGTAACTTCCTAACAGCCCTGACGAGGACGGACGTGCTAATTTGCTAATGGCGCCGTCTTCCTGTGGGCCGTCAGATAAGATCGCTCTTTAAAGTGTCGCCACACGACCCCCCCGCCCCCCCCCCCGATCACTATCTGCCTGCTAATGCCTCCGAAAAGGAGAAAACACACTCGCTCCGGGTGGAAGACACACCGGGGCGGATCCCTTCTGTGGCCTCCGGTTCAGGGTGGGGGGGGTCATTAGCCTGGGGGGGGGGTCATTAGCCTGGGGGGGGTCATTAGTCTGAGGGGGGTCGATCCAGATCAATGCCAGGTTTCATCAGTACCCCCCCCCCATGAAGACGCCGCCGCTCAGAGGAGCTGGAGCTGGATAAAACGTGTTTCCAGGAATGTGGAAAAGTCTCAGGTGGGATTTTAAAATGGGGGGGTGTGGGGGGGGGGTAAAAGCCAACCGACGTTCCCACCTGGAGTTTGTGTCCTTCGGAGACCTTCACGGGGTCATGTGACCCGGCTCTGACGTTCCCAGACCACGGAAACACGAGTGGGAGACACACCAGCAGACGCAGAATTCCAAACAACCAAACAGGAAACGAGGCGAGCTCACGGGCTTAAATACCGGGGGGGCGGGGCTAATCAGACACACAGGTGGGGGGTGGGGCCATAAACCAGCCACAGGTGGGTATGATCACAGAGGGGGCGGAGCTACAGGACAGGAGAGGGAGGAATGAACACGCGAGGAGGAATCGGGAATCAAAGCAGGAGGGATCGGATCAGCTATTAAAGTGCCTCCTTTCATCCTGAATCAGAGATGAGGTCATGTGACCACCGGTCGTAGCTCAAATAATCATCACCCCGGGAAAAGTACACGTTTCAGAATCTTTTAGTTCCGCCTGATTACTCCGAGGAATTCCAGATTTAGGGTGTAATTTCCATCTCGTCTGTCTGTCAGTCGGTCCGGAGCAGACGTGACCGGGGCGCCGCCTCGCCTCCGAGCGAGTTGTCAGCCTGTTGCCATGGCGCCGGGGCCTCATTTGCAGCATCTGCCACTGAAACCGAGGCGGCTCGCCGCGGCGTTCCCACCGGTGAGCGGAGCGGCGCCGCGGAAGAACAGAGGGGGAACTTTAGTCTTCTAAGGAGGGAAAAGTTTGGGAGCGCCTGAACGAGCGAAGCCTTTTAAAGAACTTTGGTCAGGAAGCTGCCCCCCCACCCCCCCCAACCCCCCCCCAAACATACTGATGGTGGAGGCGGCTTTCCCGAACGTTCCCGCCCTCCTCCTCGCCGTTATCGGAGCGTGGTGATGGCACAAACTCTAATTGGATCTAAATTAGCATCGCTTTTCTTTACTCAACATTACGACCGAGGGACTAATGACGCTGCGATTAACGTGGATGGAGGTTAATGACGCCCCCCCACAACAAAAAAGCCCCCCCCCGAACTCTTCCGCCACGTCTCCGGTCGTATTCCCGTGATCGATGCGCGCTTAAGAGGCCGTAAACAAATAATAATTCAGCTGTTGGCCGTTAGCGGCGTCACCTGTAATTACCTGTGTGACGGATCACCCGCGGGCGCGAGAGCTGTTGGGAACGCCGACAGCACGGGCGCTTGAAACCGGAAGAGCGGAAAAGATAAACCTCTGCTTTTCCCAGCAGATCCGTTAAATGAGTCCCAGTCTGGGTCGGGAAGTGTTGGGAAGGGAGGATCCTCCATCAGGACACACCTTATTTCTTCCCTATTTTCTTCCCTCCTTCCTGGTGAATTCCGGGACCGGATGCAGTCTATTACCTCCGAGGCCCGGACTCACGAGAAGTTCCCGATTTTCCTGAAGTTCTCAAAGAACTTCTAACATCCATCCGAGGAGAAACCAACAAGCAGCTGTTTGTCCGCCGACGTGTTTGTTCTCCTTCCACTGCAGCCGAAAAGCGGTGAAACATTAATGTGATTTAGCTCCGGAATGACGTGGCCAGAAGGCAGCCTGAGCGCGGAGAACAGATGGAGGAGAAGAACGGAGCCTTGAGGGACGCCGCGTTTCAGCCGCACCACCCGGAGCAGCACGGAGAAAAGTCGGAGCGAGGGAAGGGGGGAGAGGAGCTCCCAGACAGCCGAGTTAGTTTCAAAGTTCGCGTTTGACTCGCTCGGCCTCCCGATCGCAGCCCGCCCCCGCCAGGTGCGCGGAGGGGGGCGGGGTCTGCCGACAAGCCCCGCCCCCCTCTGCTGAACCCGGCGCAGAGGCCATCTGAGGTCGAAGCTCAAAGAGGAACGACGCGGACGACTAATGAGTCCACAACGGATTCCCAAACGTCGGCCCCGGAGCAAGGGGAGGCGGGGCCATCTAGATCTGCCCGCCCCCTGGGGGCGGGGCCACGGCGACCTCGGACAGGGAGGCGGCGTCTTTGGGAGCGTCGTCTCCACCCCCGATCCTGGAAAAGTGTAAAATCAGAAGTTTTGAATCCCCGAAAACGTTCCTCCAACCCCCCCGACCCCCCCGACCCCCCCGCCCCCGCCTGTTAATTGAAGGGGACGCTGTAAGAGAGCGAAGAGATCTTCGGGGAACTTTGCTCCCGTTCTCGGGCGTTTTCTATTTTTTTGGCGGGATAATTGCGTTTATTTCCCAAAGCATCTCCGTTTAATTCAAAAGGTTGCGAGCTTTCCGAATCGGGGAATTAAAAGGCGGTCCCTCCGAGGGCGGAACAGCTCCGAAAATCATTTCATGTGCGGGGGAACAGTTGTGAAATAATTGGGATAATTGTTCCCAAGGCGCCGGAGCCGTTCCCTTTGTGGCGGAACAGCTGAAAACAAGCGTTCCCTCCGAGGCGGAGCGGTTAGGAGGCATTGTTCTCCGGCTGCTGGAACAGTCGGAGGTATTTGTTCTTCCAGCGGAGGAACACTCGGAAGTAATTGTTCCCTCGATGGCGCCGCGCAAACAGCTGTTAGCGGGGACCTTCGGCGGGATCGCAAAGTTTCCGGGAACTCGGAAAACTTCCGAGGGAGCCGTGACCCGGCCCGGCGGAGCGTGTCCGAGGCGTCCCGCCTGTCACGGGTTAGCCCCGCCCAGCCCGGCGAGGTGGCGGTAATTAGTCTCGGCGGCGGCGGCGCTCTGACTGGCCGCACATGTTTCGTCTGTCAGGTGAGTTCTGGGAGACGCGGCTCGGCGACAGGCGTGACGGCGCCATCTGGACCCGTCCGTACTGCGGGACAACCAACAGGGGGTGTGTGTGTGTGTGTGTGTGTGTGTGTGTGTGTGTGTGTGTGTGTGCGCTCACCTCTAACCAGCATCCGTGTTCTCGCTCATTTCTCACCTGTTCAAGTCACACTCCGGCTCCGCCACCGTCTGGTCCCCACAGAGACACCAAAACCAGCGCCTGATCGATGCGCCCGATCGCTTTGATGTCGCTTTGATGTGCTTTGATGTCGCTTTGATGTCGCTTTGATGTCAAGACTCCCGCTCCACGAACGCTGACGGGCCGCCGCGTCAGGACCGACGGCGGGAACTTAAATAGAGTCTGAGAGAGTTTTTTTATGAGAATAATAAAAAAAAAAAAATCCTGAAAATTTGAAACAATTTCCAGCCGAGAAACGATTTCTTTGTTTTTTCTTTCATTTGTCTCCTTCGTTGATGTCTCCGTCAGAAAGGAAACGCTCTTCAGAACATGCTCATGTCGGGCGCTGAAGCTTTACAAACATCTCACACACACACACACACACACACACTGACCACACCACAACACAGAGATTAGCTCCTGACGTCAAAGCGTTTGACTGAACTCCTCAAACAATTTGGGGGGGGTTGAAGAGACGGCAGCAAATCAAAGCATTTTAGGACAATTTCACACGAGAGATGAGTGGAGCGTCGTCGGCGTCATCCGACTACAGTCGTATTAAAAGTGAGCGGAAGAGAAGAGAGGCGCTCGTGGAGTCTTTGTTCCTGGATGATGGACGTGACGCTACGGCTGCGAGCGTGTGAGACTGAGCGTGAGCAGGAGAGATGAAACAGCAGAGCAGATGAAACACCGCGTGTGTGTGTGTGCGTGTGCGTGTGCGTGTGCGTGTGCGTGTGTGTGTGTGTGAGGGGGTTTCGGTGTAGCAGAGCGAGTTGTTGCCCGTTACACTGAGCCTCCCCCTGGGCTGGTAGCTCTGGAAGCCCTCTGGAAGCTCACTTCACTCAGATACATGCAGATCAAACGCTGCATTGATCTCTGCGCTACACACACACACACACACACACACACACACATGCGCGCGCGCACACCCGCTCTTATCGACACCCCCGTTGTTGCACCAGAAGCTGTGTGAAATCTGAAACACACGTTAATCACGATCAAGCCGCGGCCCTTTAATTCCTCTCAGGGAGAGAACCGGGCCCTCTGCTCAGCCTCGCTCCGATTGGCTGAGACTCACAAGCCCCGCCCACTCCTGAAGGGCTTCCGCGCTCACCTGCAGGGGGCGGGACGCACAATGACTCGCCTCCGGTTGGTCTGGGGGGGGTCTGAGGGCCCAGGGGTCGCGACCCCCACCCGTCCTCTTGTGGTGGGACGAAGGTCGAGGAAGACTTCCCTGAGGAAGGCAGATCAAGGCCCGTGGACGGCGCTTTAATCTAACTCTCCCCGATTTGCGACGCGCCGGAGCTTCTGCTTTTCCTCTCCCGCACCAACAGATCGCGTCTGTTTTCTCGTGTTGTCGAACGTTTACGGGAGGGAGAATCAATACGCGGCATGTTTTCCTCCCAGAATGCGCGAAAGTCGAAAGATTTCTGGCTTTCTTTGGTTTAAACAACGTGAATCATCAATCGGATCTGAGATGCTGCTCACTGAGTCACACACACACACACTAAAACACAAACACACAACACACACACACACACTAAAACACACACACAACACACACACACACCCATACTGGTTCTGGTGCCCATGCGAGGACTTCCATAGACATAAGGTAGAGCCTCAACCCGCCCCTCACCTGACCCACCACCTCTGACCCCCCGACCCTAACCTTGACCTAAACCTGGTTCTACCCTCAACCTTAACGCCACATCTCGACCCTTAAACGGCCCTTTTGCCGTGAGCCCCGGCCAGAGCGCCGCCAGAGTCGATGCTTTCCTTCTCGGCGAACCCGAGGGTTAAGGGGTTTTCCTAAGGCCCCTTAAAAAACCCCTTAACCTCCCCACCAGTTCCAGCCAGCACCATCTCTGTGTGGGAGGACTGGGGTGGTGTGTGTGTGTGTGTGTGTGTGTGTGTGTGTGTGTGTGTGTGTTATCGCTGGAAACAGGACCAGTACAGCTGCGAGCCCGCCCCTTTCCCAGCCCATCATCACCGTCGCCTTCATCATCGTCATGGCGACGGACCGGAGAAAGCGAGGGAAGAGCGCGCCTCAGCGACGGGCCTTTCGCCGTCTCCAGGCCGAGCCGAGGGGGGGGGGCGTCGAGGCGCCGCGGCGTCCTCGCGGTCCGTCAGCTGTCAGGGCCTCATCCGAGGAGGACGAGGGCCCCCCCCCACCCCCCCCCAGTTAACCGTCTCATTTCAGGCCGCTTGTTTACGCGCCACAACGGTGCGAGCAGCGCTTGATTTAATTAAAATCCCTGCGGCTGCAATAACCGAGGCTGAGCGGCGGCGACAGGCGAGGCAGGGTCGGTTTGGCGAGGCTAAACGTGCCCCGTAGCCAACTGACGGCGCCTAATGAAGGCGCTGCTCTGTATTCCCGCCGCACGCGGCCGCTCATCCGGCTCCAAATTAAGCTGCTCCGCCGCTTCTTAAACATCTGAAACGCCCGGCCCTGAATGTCAATGCGGCCGGCCTCCGGGGCGCGGGGTTTAAACGGCGTGGGGGGGGTTCCTCCTCCTGGACCAGGGGCCTGTCAGTGCCCCCCCCCCACAGGGACTACACCCCCCCGGGAGGGACGAGGACGCTGAACCCACCGAGCTGAAACCACACTGGCGCCACCAAGGGGGGGGTGGGGCACGGCCCCTAAGGGTGCCCACGGCCCCTAAGGGTGCCCATGGCCCCTAAGGGTGCCC
This sequence comes from Lagocephalus sceleratus, assembly GCA_911728415.1. Taxonomy (NCBI): domain Eukaryota; kingdom Metazoa; phylum Chordata; class Actinopteri; order Tetraodontiformes; family Tetraodontidae; genus Lagocephalus; species Lagocephalus sceleratus. The sequence goes on from CAJVRN010000211.1 coordinate 10,475,588, forward strand.
AGGGGTGCCCACGGCCCCTAAGGGTGCCCACGGCCCCTAAGGGTGCCCAGGGGGGGCCACCGCCCCTAAGGGTGTCCAGGGGGGCCACGGCCCCTAAGGGTGCCCACGGCCCCTAAGGGTGCCCAGGGGTGCCCACGGCCCCTAAGGGTGCCCATGGCCCCTAAGGGTGCCCAGGGGTGCCCACGGCCCCTAAGGGTGCCCAGGGGTGCCCACGGCCCCTAAGGGTGCCCATGGCCCCTAAGGGTGTCCAGGGGTGGCCACGGCCCCTAAGGGTGTCCAGGGGGCCACGGCCTCTAAGGGGCCCATGGCCCCTAAGGGTGCCCAGGGGTGCCCACGGCCCCTAAGGGTGCCCATGGCCCCTAAGGGTGCCCAGGGGTGGCCACGGCCCCTAAGGGTGTCCAGGGGTGCCCATGGCCCCTAAGGGTGCCCAGGGGTGCCCACGGCCCCTAAGGGTGTCCAGGGGTGGCCACGGCCCCTAAGGGTGTCCAGGGGTGCCCACGGCCCCTAAGGGTGTCCAGGGGCGGCCACGGCCCCTAAGGGTGCCCAGGGGTGCCCACGGCCCCTAAGGGTGCCCAGGGGGGCCACAGCCCTAAGGGTGCAAAGCCGGCCTAAGGGGTCCTTTAGGGGCCACAGCCGTAAAGCCTGGTTCTGCTTATTAGAGACTGATTTCTGCTTTGATCTTAACGAACGTACACCTTCAGATGAAGTCGTGAGTTTCACAGAAACGGATAACCGGCCTATTTTAAACCAACGAATCAGCGGAAACACAAACGCGGAAGAATAAAACGTGATTGTTGTGGGCCTCAGAGTGTCGTTACCGAGTGAGCGTTACCATCATCCCAACAATAAACGTGAGAGATTAGACACATAAAAGCATCAAAGGGGGCGTGTCCTCGGGATTAGCCCCTCCGTTACCATCTAATTAAATAACGGGACTACTGTCGGGAAATTATGGGTTTTTAGTGGGGGGGGGGTCAAGATCCTGGTGCCCCCCCGTGAAAAGAGTCTGGAGGCACCCCTGGGCGACCACATCCAACCCCGTTGTCATAGCAACTAATAGCTAAGAACAAAGCGAAAGCAACCAGGTGTGTGTGTGTGTGTGTGTGTGTGTGTGTGTGTGTGTGTGTGTGTGTGCGTTGACGCCACACCAACCTCTGAGTTCCCTCTTTTGTCCTTCGACGGCTCCGGTATTCCCGCTTCACTTCCGTCTGTTTTCCCAACCCCCCCCCCACTTCGCCGAAGCCTTCGCCCGACTCTCGCGGAGCGTTCGCGGAGAGCGACCCGGTGGCACTAAAACACCGCGCGAGAGGCGCATTAGCGGGACTCGTCCTTTGTGCGTTCGCTGCCTCCTGATGGATGCGGATAAAAGCGGGCCAGAGCGGGAGCGACCTCTGACCCCAGACTGGGATTAAAAGTGCTCCTTAACGAGCCCGACGCCAGTTTGTTGAAAACATCATGTTTTTTTTTTTCGCGTTATTTTCTCGCAGCAGCTGGGCGGTGGCGTCCTACAACCCATACGCGTGGAGGCGAGGTTCGGAAATGAAGTTTACCGCCCCAGAGGTCAAAGGTCAGCGGGGGTCAGGCGTGGGCGAACTTTATAATCTCTCCCGAAGCGAAACGCAAACTACGATACGATTCTTGAGCTTAAGCGCGAAACCACAAACACACACTTCAACCCCTGCGATTTAAGGTCATTAAGCACTTTAATGACAACCTAAATATTCCTTTAATCTTGCGTAATTCGCTTTAATCCCCACCCGCCTAATCCGGGATTATAATTTCTGCCGGGCTTTTACCGGCGGCGCCGAGGGCTCGGGTCCTCCGTCGGCTCCTCCGGGGCGAGGAGAAAAGTTCAAAAAACGAAACTTTATTAATAAAGAGAAAGCGAGCGGTAAGCGGCGTGGCGCCGCGGCGGGATTATCAGACAGATAGCGGCGGTTTGCATCGCTGCCCTCCGACACAGATTTTCATCTCAAAACCAGATTTCCAATCAGAACATCTGCCTGTCTGAGCCGCGGTTCTGAGCGCTCAGAACCGTTTTGACGGGCTCGGCTGCTCTCGTGTGACGAGATCTGACGCGCACACACACACACACACACACACACACACACACACACACACACACACACACACACACACACACACACACACACACAGGTGTCTAGATGTGAATTGGCTCTTGTTTACTCGTCGTGTGGGTCCGAACGTGACCCTCCCTCCTCTCGTATCAGCGACACGTGACCGCGGCCACCTCGCCGTTAATCACCCGCCACATCTCGACCCCCCCGCACACACACAAACACACACACACACACACACACACACACACACTGTCCCCCCCCTCGGCGCTCTGTCTGGACTCAAGCTCCAGCAGCATCGCTTTGGCTCCGCCTCCTTAATTTCTTTGATGAAGGGGAAGTAATCAGGCTGCCAGACATAGACGCATGACCCCAAACACACACACACACACACACACACACACACACACACACTTAACCTTATACATAAACACACACCATGTAGTGTCCCCCAGGCCGCTGTAATGCTGCGATTCGTTCCATTTTATCCTCGTGGGCAGTGAAGTACTCACGCCCTGACAGATCAAAGACGCTCCATTACATCCTGTGTGTGTTTGTGTGTGAGTGTTTGTGTGTGTGTGTGTGTTTGTGTGTGTGATAATGTGTGTGTGTGTGCATGTGTTTGTGAGTGTGTGCCTGTGTGTTTATGTGTTGCTCAATCACAGATAAAGAGACTGTTTCATGTTTGTGTTGTGTTTACATGGAAGTTCACAACACACACTCACACACACACAAACACACACACACACTCACACTCACACACACAAACACACACACACTAATATTACATTAGTATTACTGTTATCCTGTTTTTACATGTTATAACGTGATATTTTTGTGTATTTGTTGCATTTCCAAAGGTGTACGCGGCCCTACGCTCGGGCGAAGAGCGCCCCCCATCACGAGCGTATCGCTCCGCCTGTCGCTTGAGCGAACCGAGTAAATCCCGACAAACTCCCCCCCAGTTAGTAAAGTACGAAATTGGACCGAAAAGTCACTAAAACAGTGAACGTCACTTCTGGGTGGACAGAGCTCCACTTATGGGGGGGGGGGGGGGGGGGTTATGGAAATGGTCGCCCCTCCGCTCCTTTATTATTCATATTTCAGAAGATGGTGAATAATCAGATTACAGCTGATGAACGCGCTGAATTATTCAGGAGGCTGTGATTGGGCCTGGGGAGGCGACCGGGCGGGGGGGGCAGAGGGGAGGGAGGCAGGAAATGGGATCCCCGGGGCTCCGGGGGGGGGGGCTGCACCTCCTCTGCTCTGCGGCGCTTCCCGGTTCAGCTGTGGGGGTTGAGGAAGGCTGACACTGGCCCCGCCCACTCCGGCGAGGCCACGCCCCCCCTCTCTCCCCGAGGCCTGTGGGGGGCAGCGTTCCACCTGACATCAAAGCCGTGTCTTTGATCGTCGGCGCCATCCAGATTCCGAACATCTGGGCGGATAATCTGGGATGTCCGTGAGCGAGGCTCAGGACGCTTTAGGGTCTCCGGGAACGTTCCCCTCGCTCGGAATGACCTTCCGACCCCCGCCGTCGGGATCCGTGCTCCGAGGAGCCCGACCAAAAAAAACGAAACCGCAGCGGGGATCATCCGATTCTCTCCGGAATTCTGCACAGACGGACGATCCGATCCCAACGGGAATTTGGGAAGTCCGCCTCCAAACGGCCGCTCTCGTTCCTCATCGAGCGGAACCAGTCGGAATTTCGGTGATTCCAGGATCCTCCTCCTCCCCCATCCCAACCGAGGAAGTCGTCAATAACGGGATTACGAGCCGGAGAGTCAGACGCCCAGAACGGCGGCGGTGGCGGCTCCTCCGGCGTGTTTGTTTCCGGCTCGTCGACCTTTGTTGTCGCGGCATCTGATCCCGGCGATGGACCGGAATGTGTCGGCGCCGGGCCAACGCGCAAACCAACGCGCGTGTCAGCAAACATGGCCTGAGTAAACACGATGGGGCCGGGCGCCGCCGCCGGGCCGCCACGCTCCGCTGCTGCAGCCAGCAGAGGAGGTAATCCAGCTCACGCGCACGCCGCCGCTCCCTGACCCCGCCGGGCGCCGCCGCTCCACGTCGGGGCGAGAGCGACGGATTCCCGTCCAGAGGTTGTTGGAACAGGCGGGAAAACACACCAGAGACGGCGAGCGAGCGGCCAAACAGCTGCGGAGGATCAGATTAGGATCAGATTAGGATCAGATTAGGATCAGATTAGGATTAGGGATATTTACACTCAGCAATTAGCCAGCATGGACTCGGACCTTTGCATCAACACTGCCTTGCTCAGGGGCACCCCAGCCCAAGACCTGTGCTGGGGTGTGAACAGGCAGCCTCCGGTCCCTGCCCACACACACAGTCACACACACACACACTCATGCACACACACACACACTCAAACACACACACACATTCCTGTACTTCTCTGACCTCTGACCTCTCCTAACCCAGTTCTAATCTCAACCTTAGACCTCACTTTGGTAATAGAGTCAGGGGTTTGGTACTCAAGAACACACACACACACACATACTCAAGAACACACACACACATACTCAAGAACACACACACACATTCCTGTACTTCCCTGACCTCTGACCTCTCCTAACCCAGTTCTAATCGCAACCTTAAACCAGGTCTGGACCCTCCAACAGTTGTGAGGACCAGAATGTCCTCACTTTGATAGTAGAAGAACACACCCACACACACGCACACACACACACACACACACACACACATTCCTGTACTTCCCTGACCTCTGACCTCTCCCAACTCAGTTCTAATCTCAATTTTAAACTTCACTTTGATAGTAGAGTCAGGAGTTTGGTACTCAAGAACACACACACACACACACTCACTCACACACACACACACACACACACACACACACTCACACTGAGGCGGAAAACAAAAATCTGAATTCAGGACAAACACTAATTTCAGCCGCTGGGGTTTTCATCACTCCCACATTAGCGGCGGCGGCTCGTCGGAACGCTGAAGTTTAACAGATTTTCTGGTCAAATCTGAGCGAAATGACTTCCATTGATCGGATAACGCCCGTGACTTCATAAACAACTTTGAGAAACGACTCCCGGGCCGCGTCGGCGAGGAGCTCGAGAACCTAAAAAAACCAAAGCCCCCCCCCCCGAGCGCCCCCTCTAAATGTAAATCAGTCGCCACGGCGACCTAATCTGGCCGGAATCAAGAGGGAGATCGTGAACCGTTCGCCGTGGACGACTCGGACGAACGCCCGAATCCGAGAGGACGTGAACGTTATCCGACTAAAGTAACTTCCAGCCGATCTCCCTTTGAACCGCCCTTCGCTATTTTTAGCCCTCATCATGCAAACAAAGTGCTCAACCCCCTCCCCCCCCCCCCCCCCCCCCCCCCCCCCCCTTCTTCGCCGGAACCCACGGGGGCGGAAAACGTGTTCATGGCACGAGTTTAAACAAGGAACCGCGGCGGGAGAGCGACGCTAACGGGGGCAATTGCATCAGAGCCGATGAGGCGTTCAGGCGGCGAGGACGACAAGCAGCATACGGAGGAGTCGCCCGCACGGGCGCCGACTTAGACCGCCACCGCTCGCCCGCGCTGACTCCAACGCGTCCGGACGTTCCGGGTCCGTTCCTCAAAGGTCGACGTTGGGGCGAGAGCGAGGCCGCGTCTACGTTTGTTCCAGACGGCGAAACGAGGGCGGGTCACCAGAGATCAGCGCTCCGGCCGATCCCGACGTTCCCTCCCAACGTTCCCTCCCAACGTTCCCTCCCAATGTTCCTCCCCAATGTTCCTTCCCAACGTTCCCTCCCAATGTTCCTTCCCAACGTTGCCTCTTAAAGTTCCCTACCAACGTTCCCTCCCAACGTTCCTTCCCAATGTTCCCTCCCAATGTTCCCTCCCAACGTTCCTTCCCAATGTTCCCTCCCAACGTTCCCTCTCAACGTTCCCTCCCGACTTTCCCTCCCAATGTTCCCTCCCGACATTCCCTCTCAACGTTCCCTCCCAACGTTCCCTCCCAACGTTCACTCCCGACGTTCCCTCTTAATGTTCCCTCCCGACGTTCTCTCTTAATGTTCCCTCCCGACGTTCCCACACCCAAGGAAGGATGAGCTCCGAGGGCCAGGACGGGTGGGGTCACCCGGATCACACTCCCACGACCTCTCACGTTAGGCCCCGCCTCCCTCGCCATCAGAAGGTCGTGGGCGGGAAGCAGAGGCGGGCGTGGAGATCCGAAGGCTTCCGATCTCCGGGAGAGGAGGATCTCCGTTGTTCAGCAGATGCTGGAAACCGATTAAAAAGCTGGTCCGATACGGCAAAACCCACGCGGCTGCGGGTTCGCCGCGGCTCGAGTGCGCGACGGAGCGATCCTTTGAGCGATACTTAGACGTCAGGCGAGCGTTCGCCAGGCTCGGAGCGGCGTCTCCGCGTTTATTCCAGCGGATGATCGTCAGGCGACAGTCAGCCCGGCTCGTTATTAAATTAGACCAAACGTCTCCTTCGGGGAGAAATAAATTGAAATCTCTTTTTTTCATCTTTTTCTTTCTCGTTCCTTTAAGTAAATCAGCGATCGCTGGAGAATCCCCGAGGACATCGTGATAATCAAATTACTCTCGTCTGATCTGAGGGAGGCCTGATAATCAGCATTGACACAGGCTGGAGGTCCCCCAAAACCAGGCAGGCACGCACACACACACACACACACACACAGATACACACATACACACACTCACCACACAGATACATACAGACACACACACACAGATATACACACACACTCACACACATACATACTCACAGACACACACACTCACACACACACTCACTCACACACACACACACACACACACACACTCACACACACACACACACACACTCACACTCACACACACACACACACACACACTCTCCCTGATATCTGGAGGACAATTATAATTCTTTATGTCATCTTGTTTCATCGTGTTGAAAACACTTCCTGACATAAATGTATTCCGTATTGAAGCTCCGCCCCCTCCGGTCCCTTCCCTTTTTTCCCGAACCTCGTCCCTTCCAGTTCTCATCATCCGCCCTTGTTGTTGTTGTTGTTGTTGTTTTTGTCTGGCAACCGTAACGTTGCCGTGGCGCCTGCCTCCATTTGAGGTTTCCTTCTGGGTTCCATCCCGCCCGTTTTTCCGGTCTGGGCTGGAGAAGCTCATCCGGGTCGGAGCGTTAATCCCAGCCCCGTTGTTGGGCGAATAAAGACGTAGCGAGATCGCTCTGAGGGACGCCTTCACGCTGGGCTCGCTCCACAACTCGTCTTTCTCTCGTCTTTTCATGCTTCTCCTCCTCCTGACAGCATTCCCGTTTGTTCTACCGCGGAACATTATCGCGGCACAATGGCAGACACGGAGTCGGGAGTGGAACAAATCGCTCCTTTTAATGGGATTATTTTTAAAATGGAGCAGAGCGCCTCTGTTGTTCGCTCCTTTAACTCACCCGCCCAAACTTCATCCCACCTCAGGTCTTTGTGTGGAGGATTCCGGCTGGATGATGGATACCGGAGCGGGGACGGTGCCAGTCTAATATTCCGACATCTTAAAGCGCCCCCCCTCGACCCCCCCCAGACAGCCGTGCCTAAACCCACCGCCGGGCTAATCTCCTAATGAGATTATAAAAGTGAAAATTTGTTTGTACATGCGCTTGACAGATAATTACGCGTCTCGTTGCAGCGCGAGGCTGGAACACCCCACCCCACCCCACTTCCCCGGATCACTTCCTCCGAGTTCGGAATCGGCTCCAGTCCTTGGTTTGATTCCCAGATTCCACAGTTGCTCCAGAATCAATAACTCACCTGCCTCCCTTTAATCTGGCGGCTCTTCAAAGCTCCTTTCATGCCTCTCCTCCTCTCAGCCTCTTTTTTCCCAATTACACGTTCTGTTCTGGACCCCCTTCCCAATTAACTTCCAGAATTCCAACATGGAAGACATGGAGGTGTCCAGGTTCTTATGACCCCCCAATCCCAGATTATGGTCTGGTAGTTCCTCTGAACTCTTCCGATGGTCTTCACGTCCTTGAGTAGTCTTGGAGATGGTCCATCCCGAACCAACCGGAACAAGAGCTAAAAAATTCCCGACGTTCCGACAGTGACGTCAGGAGGGTTTTCCGAGACCCCCTGCTGTGTCTTACTCACAGGATGTCTCCACTTTATCCCGTTTCCTTGCCGACTTCGCGCTGCTCAAATAAAGCAACCTTGTCGCGTCTCATCCGGGCGATCTTCCCCTCCTCGTTCCTTCCCATCTGCTGGGAAACGAGGCTTTCAGGCGGCGTAAACAAACCATTTGGTTCGGAATTTTCAATCAGCGCTCCCACTTTTCCTTCCTCCTACATGTCGGAGACGTGGACAGCGCGGTTTTCCCCGTGTTTTATATTTATGGGATGGGAATCCATTAACATGCGGCGGGGAAACGACCACGGGCTATTAGCAGGTCCTCCTCCCAGCCAGTATTCCGGGCCCGGAGCGCACGGACGCGTGCATGGACGCCGTCGAGAGGCCGTGATTCTAATGGAAGGGGAGACGCAACAGGACGTCTCCTGGGCCGCGGTGTCGGCGCCGGACCCTCGCTCTATCAATTCAGGTCCGGAGGAGCGAGCGGTTTTCCGAACGGAGGCGCGTGCTTCCGCGTGTCCTTGAATAATGGCGGCATCAATATTCCATGTTTCCATTACCACCAGCAAAGACGGGTCCTGGGAGGACGCCGAGGAAGCCGCTCAAACGGCACGTTACGGAATGTTTCGGGGAGGAAAAATGATTTTTTTTCCCGTTCCCGTCCGGGCCGACGGGAGACGCCGTATGTTTGATTCATGAAAGCGAAACAGGGCGACCATGAGATCAAAGTGTTTTTAAAGCCCACAAGGTCGGAGCCAGACGATTCATTCTTCCAGGTTGGGAATGAATAAACAAGAGCCGGATTATCATAAAACCAGCCGCTCTCCTACCGACGTGCGCGCACACACCCGCCAACGCTCCTAAACTCTTTAGTCTCAGATTACCGATCCACATGTTGGGAATTCTGTCAGCTCCAGATTACCACGGTGAGTCCAGCCTGTTCGGAATGTTCTGGACCTGAAGAGGCTTTCCAGACTTCCGGGGAAAACTCTACAAGTGGGAATCACAATAACATCAACGAGGAATACACAATATTAATAAAGAAACACAACCACATTAGCAAAACACAACATTAACAAAAACCACAACATGAACAAAAAACACAACATTAACAAAAAACACAACATGAACAAAAAACACAACATTAACAAAAAACACAACATGAACAATTAACAAAATACAACATGAACAAAAACACAATATTAATAAAAGACACATTAACAAAAGACACAACATTAACAAAAAACACAACATGAACAATTAACAAAACACAACATTAACATAAGACACATTAACAAAAGACACATTAACAAAAAACACATGAACAATTAACAAAACACAACATTAACAAAAGACATAACATAAACAAAAAAATACAACATTAACAAAAGACACAACCACATTAACAAAAAAACACAACATTGGCAAAAGACAACCACATTAACAAAACACAACATTAACAAAAAACACAACATTAACAAAAGACACAACATTAACAAAAGACACAACATTAACAAAAAACACAACATGAACAAAAACACAACATTAACATTTAACCAAACACAACGTTAACAAAACACATAACATAAACAATTAACAAAACACAACATTAACAAAACACAACATTAACAAAAGACATAACATAAACAAAAACCACATTAACAAAAGACACAACCACATCAACAAAGCACAAGATTAACAAAAGACACAACCATATTAATGAAAAACATTTACAAAAAACAAAAAAACATTACAAACTACAATATTAACAAAACAACACAACAACATAACTTAAACATGACATTTACAAAAACACAATACCACCAGAAACACATGTTTCTTAACCCAACAACATTAACAGAAAACACAACATTAACAAAAAGAACATTAAAAAAACACAAAACTATCAGCAGAACACACATCAACCAAAAACGCAACCTTAAAAAAAGCACAAAAACATTAACAAAAAGAACATTAATAAAACCACAAAATTAACAAAACCACAACATTAACAAAACCACAACATTAACAAAAGCACAATATTACCAAAAGTACAAAAACATCAACAAAAAGAACATTAACAAAACCACAACAACATTAACAAAACCACAACATTAAGTGGATGAGGCAGGTGTGTTTTTGTGTTGATGTTGTGACGTGAACTTCAGGGCCACCGTAGAACTGTTTCAACCTTTTCGCTCCTGTCGTGACCATGCGATCATTAACGTGTCGTAACACGACCTCCCCGCGGCGTGAGGACCCCCCCCCACCCACACACACACCCACACACACACACACACACACACACCCCTGGCTCTGGTGTCCGGGCGTCCGCTCGGTCAGCGTGGGGCCGAGGCTGCGGCTAAATGGGCGCGTTAGATGCGCCGCCAGCTCCGGCCTTAACGAGGGGGCGGCGGCGAGCTACCCCCCCCCCCGCTAAGATTTTAATAACCTCCGGCGAGGAGGCTGCTCGTGCTCCTGCGCCTCATCACTCATGCGTCAGTCTCCAGGAGGGTGTGAAAGTGGGGGGGTGTCGGGAGGACTCGGTAATCATAAACCATGTCAGGATAAATACGCCGCTGCATTCACTTTGCAAATGAGGCGGCTCACGCCCCCTCAACCCCCCCCTCGCCCCCCCCGCTAATGTTTGCTCAGCCCGGCTGATTGATGACACGCTGATCCGCAGCCTCTCATCAGGCGCAATATGAGGAGCTTCACATTCTGACCACACCGAATCAAGTAAATAAAGCCGAGCCGAGCTGTCACTTCTCCTCTGATAGCGTCGTTCAACAGGCTGGGGGGGGGGGGGGGGGGGTGAGGGAGGGGGAGGGGGGGTCCAGCTCATTTCAGATGGAGGAGCTGCTCTGAAATGAAAACTCACCAACGTGAGGGAGCGCTTCAGAGAGTCGGTTAAATATTGGGACACCCCCCCAGCCCTGCCCCCCCCACAACACACACCCCCCAGCCCTGCCCCCCACCACACACACCCCCCAACAGCCCTGCCCCCCCACCACACACACCCCCCAGCCCCCCAGCCCCCCACCACACACCCCCCCCAGCCCCCCAACCACACACACCCCCCCAACCACACACACACCCCCCACGCCCCCCCCACCACACACACCCCCCGCCCTGCCCCCCCCACACACACACCCCCACAGCCCCCCCCACCACACACACACACCCCCCCCATGAACCCCATCACTGTCCACATTGTTGATCAGTGGTTTCGGTCTAGCCCACTTTAGGTTCTGTGTCCTCACAGTGTTATAACTCCCCCACACCCCCACAGCCCTGCCCCCACACACACACACACACACCTCTGAGGCCCCCCCAGTATGAACCCGACCCCCACCATACGAGGCCCGACCCCCACACGAGGCCCGACCCCCCATACGAGGCCCGACCCCCCCCATACGAGGCCCGACCCCCCCCCAGACTTGTCTCATATCTATCTCCAGACTCGGGTCATCGGCGCTGAGCCGGGGGGGTCCGGGGGAATAAACTTTAATTATACATGCAAGTGTCGGGGATACGGAGCGGCGAGCAGACGGAGTGATTGATTCACCGTCAGCGGGGAGGGGGGGGGGCGGGGGGGGGGTGAAGGTATCCGTGGCGACAAGCACTGGGCCCTTCATCACCTGAGAGGCAGCCGGCATTAAGGCAGCTGTCGGGGACTTTGATTTGGAGAGGGAATTACAACACAGACAG
>CAJVRN010000211.1:10492500-10502500 GCA_911728415.1 Lagocephalus sceleratus
TGATAGTGATGATGATGGTGATGATGATGATGATGATGAAGATGATGATGATGATCTGCCAGGTGCCTTTCACAGGTCTGGAGGTGGAACGTTGGAGGCTGGATATCGACCTGTTGGGATTATTCCCTCCCTTTTTCCAGCTCCTTCATCACCTGTAGCCTCCAAACCTTCGTCTGTTATTGGAATCAATCCAGATCTGCTCCCACCGGAGCTCCTCCAGATGTTATGAAACCGGTTTTCTTCTTCCATGAGGTGGAGCAGCTCCGATGTTCTACTGGGATGTTTAACTCTGGTCTTCCTGCTCCATCGGCTCTGTCCCCGGAAGACGGAGACGTCTTCTTCTGCTCGGGTCAGACGCTCTCATCACCCTCACCACTGGTTACCAGTCTGATCAATCCCCTGTTCCACTGGTCTACTGGTCCACTGGTCTACTGGTCCACTGGTCCACTGGTCTACTGCCCCACTGGTCCACTGGTCCACTGGTCTATTGGTCTACTGGTCCACTGGTCTACTGGTCCACTGGTCCACTGGTCTACTGGCCCACTGGTCTACTGGTCTACTGGTCCACTGGTCTACTGGTCCACTGGTCTACTGGTCCACTGGTCTACTGGTCCACTGGTCCACTGGTCTACTGGTCCACTGGTCTACTGGTCTACTGGTCCACTGGTCTACTGGTCCACTGGTCTACTGATCCACTGGTCTACTGGTCCACTGGCCCATTGGTCCACTGGTCCACTGGTCTATTGGTCTACTGGTCCACTGGTCTACTGGTCCACTGGTCTACTGGTCCACTGGCCCATTGGTCCACTGGTCCACTGGTCCACTGGTCTATTGGTCTACTGGTCCACTGGTCCACTGGTCCACTGGTCCCATCTAACCCCCCAGTAGAACCCCTCATTTGGATGTGCTCCTGTGAGGTGAATATGCTCCTGCTGGTCTTAGTGATACTGGTCTTAGGGGTACTGATGTTATTGGTACTGGTGTCACTGGTCCTAGTGTCACTGGACCTAATGGTACTGGTGTCACTGGTCCTAGTGTCACTGGTCTTAGTGATACCAGTCTTAGTGGTCCTCGTGGTAGTGGTCTTAGTGGTACTGGTGTTATTGGTACTGGTGTCACTGGTCCCAGTGGTACTGGTCTTACTGGTGTACTTCTCCAGTGCGTGGCCCCTTAATCCTCGGCGCTGATCCGTCCAGCTCACTGAGCTCCTGCGTCTGCGGGAGCGTTCCGTTCCAGCGGCGAGGGGAGCGAGACGAGGAGCGAGACGAGTATCTGATGGTGGCGGCGAGGAGGCGTCAGGCGGAGTCAACCACCGTGGAACAGCACTCAGGGAGGGGGGGTGAGGGAGGGTGAGGGGGGTGAGGGGGTGAGGGAGGGGGGGCAGCACCTCCCATCTCCCTCTGACACATTCACTCATCAGCGCTTATCACTGAAATACAGCCCAGCATACACACACACACACACACACACACACACACACACACACACACACACGCACACACACACACACTGTTTGCTCTGACTACAGTGGGGAGGATTAGCGCTGGAGTCATGTGACCTGTCAGTGTATCAGAGGCTTTCACAGCTAAAAATATCAAATGTGACACAACAGCTCGTTTGATGGTTATTTTTAAAGATGCGAACCAGAATCAGAGAGTTTGAGTGTAAACGCCGTTAAGTTTCGCCTGAATAAGATGGTAACGTTGCTGCTGCTGCTGCCTTCAGCACCATGGACAGACACACACACACACACACACACACACACACACACACACACACACACACGAGCACGCATCCTCATATTTCTGCATCTGTGAGGACTTTAAGGCCTTTTTATGCTGAACGTGCAAAGCGCATTCCTGCGCCGCTGAACCGAGGAGGTCCAATCAGAGTCAGAGCAGCAGCATGGGGGGGGGGTGTCTCTGCAATGTCCTGAGCTGGGACACAATCCTGGGGGAAGTGGGGGGGGGAGAGGGGGGAGTTAACAAAAAGATGTTAGGATCAACTCAGATGTCCAATAGTTTGAGGTTGATCAATAATAGACTCAATAGATGGAGTGTGATGAAAGTGGGGAGAAAGGGGGTGTGTGTGTGTGTGTGTGTGTGCGTGTGTGTCGGAGGGGGGATGGGGGGGCACCCCACAGTGCCATCTCAACCTTAACATCTGTAAAATAAACCCAAATCTTCAGCCTTTAATTCCCAAAATTGTCCTGATGTTGATGGAAAATGTGCATTTTGGTAGATAGTGTGTACAAGGACACACACACACACGCACACACACACACACACACACACCTTCAGTTTGTTTGGTTCCAGTCCTTCCTGCTGGTCACGCCGTGCCTCACCAGTCTGTTTTACCGGTACGTCTCCGTGGTCTCACAGTGGCGCTAATCTCCCAACATCTGTCCCGACACACTTCCCGCTCTCAGGTAACGCGTACCTGCAGGAAGTGAGGCGCGGGCAATCCGAGTCGCCCTCCGGCGTTCCCGGCGCACGATGGATGGCGCCGAACAAACGCAGCCGGGGTGTCATCAATCTGAGGAGGCGCGCAGACGACAGCCTGATCTCAGCAGGAGAGGCCGCAAAACATCTGCAGCAGAAGGGCGAGCGCATCCGGAATACGGGAACGCCAATGAACACATCCATGGAAAATCAATGAGAACAACAGATGGCGTGAAAACATCTATTGGTAAAGGCAGGCGCGTCTGGATGAAACACAAATAAATAGGTGTTATTATAATAACTGCTACTTTCTGCTGTGTCATCCGTCGAGCACCTGCCTCATAAATCATAAGTGTCCGCGTGAGGAGCGCTCATGGAGAAGAATCCACCTTCCTTCACCACACAAAAGACGGAAAATCTGAGGATTGTGGGGAGAAACCCTGTCAGCAAAAATAAAATAAAGTCACAATGCTAAAGTGCTTTTGGGGGGGGGCAATGTGTTTCAGCTCAGAGGAAGATGGTGTGTCCTCTCACACACACACGCACACACACATACACACACATACACATACACATACCCACCCACCCACACACACACACACACACACACACACACACACACACTCAAACATTGTATTCCAGTAAGACCCAGGTCCTCAAATCGTCAATGTGTAAAGTGACCAAGGACCCTGGAAGGACATGTAAACAAGTGGGACTGGACATAAATAACAAATCACACGTGTGTGTGTGTGTGTGTGAGTGTGTGTGTGTGTGTGTGTGAGTGTGAGAGAGAGAAAGAGAGAGAGTGCACATGTGTGCATGCAGAACTTTCCAAAGATTAAAAACTGTTGTGCATAATTTATGTAGCGTATGTATCTGTCGGCTGTAGCCCACGTGTGAAGGTGTGTGTGTGTGTGTGTGTGTGTGTGTGTGTGTGTGTGTGTGTGTGTGTGATCTCGTCGGTCTTGTACTAAGAAAATAATAAATGATGTGGACCCACAGCGTTGACGCTGGGGCTTCACAGGCCCAGTGAGTTGCCTCGTCTCCTCGGGCGATCTCGTGACTCCCGATGTTTCCTGACGGAATCGTCGTGAAGTCTCTGAAACCGCACGACAGCCACCTCACCGCTCAGGTTACCAACAACAGCTGGCCCCTGTTTCCGTGACAAAGTAATAGATTACTCACCTGCCGGTGGTTGGGGGTCAGGACGGCGAAGCGGAGCGCGTCTTTTCGTTCCCGACGAGAGAAAACGGCGAAAAGTTTTTGAGCCCAAATTGTGTTTTGAGTCGTTCTCAGCTGCATTATTTACAAGTGAGCTCCAATTAGCACCAGACCCTGTGGAGCTGTTCCAGCCATCATCTCTTACTTACTTCCTTTCTTCCCGCCTCCCGAGGCACAGCGGTCCGTCCGAGCTTCGGCAGACGCCCAGACGCGTCCTCTATCCTTCAGGAGCGTAATTTTTCGCTGCCTGCTTTGCCTGTGCTGGCTGTTATTCTGGAGTTTATTACCAGTTCAGACTGGGGCAGTTGTGGAGGTGGAACGAGGGACAGACGTGAACTCATTATAATCTGACTATCACTAACAAAACACCGCTGTCAGAGGCGCCGTTAATGGACGCGTTTAAGCACCAGGAACTCTAAACAAATCAGCACAAATGATAAAACATCACGTTTTATTTAATTTCTCCGGCTGTCTTAATGATTCCTCCCGCGCTCCACCTCCGGGACACGAGCATTCGCACATTTTCTATGCCGAAACGAACTTTTTCCCCTAAAAGAAGGAGCAGAAACTGTGAGGAGAGATGAACAATGATGGCTGTTAATGGCCCGACTCCCCTCTCATCCACTGTTTCCTGCAAAGAGACTCAAAGTTGTGTCTCCGTAATGAGCGCGCCCGGAGGGAGGGGAGGTCGCCAACCCAGCAGTTCTCGCCGAAACGATAATCCTAACAAGATGAGGTAACGGTTCGGGGGGTGACCTGAAAACGGGCCGGGTCACGCACGGGCGGGCCAATCGGAACCCTTCGATCGTGGGTTGCTCTGGAATGGCGGCGAAGATCCGACGGGCGCTTTGAGGATGTTTACGTCCTTGTTCTTCTTCTGCTCCTCCCCCCCAGACATCCCGTCTGTCATTGGTCCTCCTTTTATCTAACAATAACAATCTCTCCTTCTGATGTCTGACTTCGTTGTGACACTTTAATTTGCCTTTAGAGCCGCGCAAGAGGACCAGACTTTTATTTTAAATGTAATAAAATGACACAATTACATCATATTAAGCCACTCGTGCTGCCACCTTCCAGTGACACGTTATTGCACCAGAACTTCTGAACTTTTGGCTTTAAAGTCCATCGTCTGCGCTCCGCCGAGGTGGAGATATCACTGTGAGAGTTGTACTGCACCGCGTCTCTTGAAGCGCTTAAGCGGAACATTAGCGCTGTTTATTAATAAACGTTAATAAGAGGGCGGCCCTGGGGTGCAGTGGCGCCGCGCGGCCAGCAGGGGGAGGCTGGCCGATTTAAGAGATGAAAACGGCCTAAAAAAGCCAAACATCTTGAGCGAAACGGCGAACAGATGAGTGTTTTACAGACGTCCCTCTGTGGTTCGTCATTGTCTCCGAGGAGCGTTTAAAGGGATAAAAACGCGCCTTTGAAGCGGAGCTCAGAAGTGTGGTTTGTTCTGGCCTTCACCTGAGCTTCCAGCTCCTCTTCCTCTCTCATCTCCATTTGTCCCACAGATTTCAAAACAATCGACTTCAGTCACTCTATTTCCTCTTTCTTCTTGTAATTTGAACAAATTCTTTCCCTTTTGATGATCGTCTAATTATTCCCTTTCATTTCCGTCACATATCTAATTAACTCTTCGTCTGTTTCGTCTGATTTTTCTCTTCTCTGGGATTTCATTCTCGATGTTTGTGCGTCTGAGCGTCTGTTTGTTGTTTTCTCTCCCGTCAACCTCCTGCCTCGACGCTGCTCTCCGGCGGGTTATTCCGGAGGATTTCAGAGTTCATCACGTCTGGAAATCGGGAAACCTGAGTTCCCCGTCCAGTTACGTTGTTTGGACGGTTGGTCGTTAAAACCCGAAGTCACTTCTCCTCCCTTAAACTCTTCGCGTCGTACGTGCTGGCGGTCAGGACGCTCTAATGCCCATTAGCCGTGACTAACAACAACAGGTCAGGCGGACGGGTCGGATTTAAATGTAAAAAATAATGTTAAGTTTCACAAAATGAGGTTCTCATAATTGTTTATGATAAAACTCCCATTTTTTTCCCAGCAGCAGTTCATATGAACACCAGTCCAATCATTTATTCTTTGTCTGCTTGGTTTAAAAAGGTTCCAGGAGGACATTATTTTTCATTATTACAATATGAAGGATTATAATTGTCTTCCTGCAATTACCTTCCCTCCTCCAGAGGCTTTGTCACTCGGAATGATTGGTCTCTAATATTAACCCAAATGCATTTAATCAGCCGGTGCAGGTTCCTCCTGCTGTATAATCACACGCAATTAAAAATGTATTAGGTCTGTTTGGAGCTCCGGTCAGCTCGACAAAGCTGAGCCGGATTTTACTGCGGCCAACCGGAGCGCCAGGATTAGCTGCCAAACACCTGAAATGTAAATGAAAGATCCGGACCTCGAGAATGAGCTCACGCGAGGAACCGGTTCTGCTGAGTCTCCAACGTGAGTTCAGGGTGAAGATAATGGGGGGGTGCCACCCTGATACTTGTTTACCTGCATTGTGGGGACCTTGGTCTGTTCACACCCCAGCGTCTTGAGGACCTGGGACCATTCAGGTGATCAGGTTCCACATCTGTGGGACCACATCTGTGGGACCTTGATGTTCGCACTAAAACAACCTTTGATGTATTCAACATCTCACTGCGTTACACGGTCCTGGGTCTTAAGTATCGCTTAAAAGAGAAGTGTTGATGAAGGTGACAGGGCAACCGTGTGTGTTGGATTATTGATTGATTTTCCTTTTCGGGGAGAGCGCATCGATTATCGTCTCCTCGGGGTTGGAGGTCAACGCTGCAAGAGGCGTCTCAACGCAAAACACTCGACCGGCGGTCCAACAGAACCCGGTCCGAAGAGTAACCGTCCACGATCCCTCCTGGGCTTTCCCGGTTGTTTTCCTTCTTTGAGGAGCGCCGAGGGACGGGGCGGGTCAGCTGCTGTTAAGATCCGTCCCTGACAGCGTGGCTCCCTGCGCGTCCCGCAGGACGCCCCCGTCCCCCGTCCTCAGGTGGGGTCCCACGCGTTGTCCTGAAGCGCTTGACGGAGCGTGAGGAGCTCCGCTCGGAGGAGACCAAGTCCCGCTTGGTTGTGGCGGGCTTGACGGGCTGGAGGCTGTTTGATGAGATCACACTGCTCACTGTTAATCAGAGCGACACCACCAGGATAATTGGGTGTCTGACGTCCTGCGGCGCCCGAGTGCTTCGACAGACAACTTATTGATTCAAACTGCCTCCCCAATTAAAATGATTTAGCTTCAGCCAAGAAACAATCAGGCCCAAGTTCTTCTGAACGACACCATCGGAGTCCGGAACTCGGCCTGCTCCCGGATCGTCTCGGGTCTTCCGGGTTCCCGTGGGCGTCCCCGCTGAGTTCCCTCCTGTCGGTGTGGAACTCCCAGAGGACTGGGGGTGATGATCCAGGGGGTCCAAGACGGGACCAGAACCCGGTTTTATTTAAGGACTCTTTGGTTTCGGCATAAGCCGAGATCCCAGATGTGTCTTTGTTCTTGAGGAACATCCATTCTGAACTGCTGGTGGACCCACTGGTCCCAGGAGGGGACTGGTTGGACTGGTCCACCACTGGAGGGACCAGAGTCCGTCTCCACTGGAGGGACCAGGGTCCGTCTCCACTGGAGGGACCAGAGTCCGTCTCCACTGGAGGGACCAGGGTCCATCTCCACTGGAGGGACCAGAGTCCATCTCCACTGGAGGGACCAGAGTCCATCTCCACTGGAGGGACCAGAGTCCGTCTCCACTGGAGGGACCAGGGTCCGTCTCCACTGGAGGGACCAGAGTCCGTCTCCACTGGAGGGACCAGAGTCCATCTCCACTGGAGGGACCAGAGTCCATCTCCACTGGAGGGACCAGAGTCCGTCTCCACTGGAGGGACCAGGGTCCGTCTCCACTGGAGGGACCAGGGTCCGTCTCCACTGGAGGGACCAGGGTCCGTCCTCCAGAGCCCGTGCTGCTGAGGCGAAGGGTTGGGGTTCATCTGGATGATTGAGGTCTCCTAAAGAAGCGTCCCTCTCGCCACCGTCTCCGTCCCTCGGCGCAGGAGCCGCCGCGAGGTTGACCGGCGCCGTTTCGTTTGATGAAGCGGCGCCGGGAGCCGAGGGCCCGATGGGCTGTGATGGTCGGGTAATTAATGTGATCGGTTAATTGCCCCCCCCGAGGATCTTCTCCCGATCGCGGCGCTCGGCTCGACTTCAGCTGCCTCAGACGAGGAGAACTCCCCTCGATCAGCCGCCGCCGGAGCGCCGGCGCCGTCCTTGGATTGGCAGCTTCCTAACAAGTCCCGATCCGGTTTGTTTTCCCTCCAAACACGACCTACCTGCCGCGTCCCTCCGCCCGGCTCGACAGATGGAGAGCGCGCAAACATCGTTACCGTGTTTGCTAACACGGCGGCGGCGGGAGTGCAGCGGGCGCCGGGCGCCGGTGGGGGCGAGCCGTTCGGGGGGGCGCAGCCGGCGTGGGAAACGCCGGAAACACCTGAGCCTCGGGAAGAGCATCGCCGCCGTTCAGTAAGAAAGAAGGTTAATAAATCATGAAAGGTACGGACGAACGTGTCCGTTTATAACGACTGAGACACACAACTGTCTCACATCTGTCTCACATCTGTCACACATCTGTCTCACATCTGTCACACAACTGTCACACAACTGTCTCACATCTGTCTCACATCTGTCTCACATCTGTCACTCATCTGTCTCACATCTGTCTCACAACTGTCACACATCTGTCACACATCTGTCTCACATCTGTCACTCATCTGTCTCACATCTGTCTCACATCTGTCTCACAACTGTCTCACATCTGTCACACAACTGTCTCACATCTGTCACACAACTGTCACACATCTGTCTCACAACTGTCACACAACTGTCACACATCTGTCTCACAACTGTCACACAACTGTCACACAACTGTCACACAACTGTCTCACATCTGTCTCACATCTGTCTCACATCTGTCACACAACTGTCTCACATCTGTCTCACATCTGTCTCACATCTGCAGGTACATGCAGGTGTTACTGTAGAAATAGAAACTCTCTGTAGGTCCCTCAGGCCCAGAATCCTCTCCGGTACCGATGGAGAGACGACCTTGGGAGTGTTCAGACTGGAGGCAAATAAGTCCCCCCCCGAGATCCCAAGAGGGGAGTCAGATGAGGGAGGTGGGGGGGGGCAAAAACACCAGCCGGGAGAGGGCGGTTCCATTCTGGACCCGGGAGGATTGGAACAAGAGTGTCTGGACCATCGTCATGGTCAAGCTCAGCTGGAATGGTAGGAAGCCACGGAAGAGGGTGTGTGTGTGTGTGTGTGTGTGTGTGTGTGTGGGGGGTGAAGCCAGCCTGGGCAGAGGTGGATGGAAGCGTCGACACCCCCAGCAGGAGTCTCTGTAGAGGATTGGGAGCGCCCTGGAGGCCCCGGGTGTAGGCAGGAAGGCACCGAAGGAGCCTGGATGGTCGGGGGGGTCAGGGGTCAGGGGTCAGGGCCAGCGCCCGAGACGATCTGGGGTGAAACATCTACGGGGGGGTGTTCACGCAAGCAGCCGGGCCTGTGATCACGTCTGAGGAGGAGTTACGAGGGGGAGGCACTCGAGAGGGGGGCTCTCTCACGTGTATTTCCCCCTCTCTCAGTTGGATGATGGATGGATGGCGGAGGCGTCCAACGGACCACCCGCGGCGGCGCTGCCCGGGACCCCCACGACTTCAGCGGGAGAGGCGGAGAGTTCGGGTGTCCTTGAGCGTGTCGTTACCCTCGCGGCGCTGCCTTAACGGTCCCGATCCAACGGCCTCAGCAGAGGACGTGGAACCGTTTATTTCTGCTCAGATCGGGGAAGGGGGGGGTTAAAGAGAAACCAGTCCACCCAGAAGCCCCGCCCCCAACCGGAGGTGGACTCACCCCCCCCCTCCGTCCTCCCCCACCGCCGCGTCCTTCAGCGTCCTGACCGTCCTTTTCTGTCCCCAGCGCTATATCGGGCTCCCCCCGCTAGCTGTTTCTAAAGGTGGTGATGGAGGGGGGGGTCTTCCTCGCTGCCCTTGCCCCCCCCCCACCGCTCCAGGAAGGGGGGGGGGGGTCTCAGCTCAGAAGGCGATTGGCTGGGAGCAGCAGCCAAAGCCCCGCCCTGTCAGCGCTGATGGATCACCACCGCACGTCTCCTTTGACCGACATTGCCCCCCCGCCCCCCAGATGTTCCACCGCTGCCTTTGTTCGCACCATCGACCCCTCCCACCTTCGACCCCCCCATCGCCTCACGTGACCACGGCGGTGTTCATCACCAGGACCTTGACGAGGCAGAACCCTCCACCAGGACCCTGCTCGACCCGCC